>CM054181.1:59034758-59124758 GCA_028829895.1 Sinotaia quadrata | reverse complement strand
TCTATCTATCTATCTATCTATCTATCTGTTTCTTACATATGTCTTTCTATGCAGTGAGGATTGGTATTTAAATAAGTATTTTGTGTTTTAAAAAAAGAAGCAGCTATTGAGTATTCTTTTTAAAGTTTTTGTCCACTGTCCTTCCACGCGCTGACACATTTAGCCTCCCCTTTATTAACTTGTCTTTCCTGCCCACTGTAAGTACTGCCTATTGCGTACGTGAGGTTTCCAGTACTGGGCACTTGCTTGTCTCCACTTGCAATTACTTTTATATCCTGTTTTGTCAAACAGTTAAGTGTTTACTCCCCTCATTTAACTCCGTTTTCAGTATCCTCACTTGTCTCTGTGCTGCAAACCAGAATTCGCGACTCGTGTGTTGATGTAGTGTTTGAGCAGAAATTCATATTCTTTGTGCTAAATAAAAGACGGAGTAATAAATTAAAATTTTATCGTATGTGAAAACTTAAAACGGTCAGTTATAATCTTAATGAACTATGTTTTGCATACACAAGCGCTCGGGTAAATTATGGCTATGAGTAGGTGTGGATATTTCTATGGAGTGTATGTGTTAATAATATCTTTTTAAAAAATGTTATATTTTGTGTAAATAGTGCTTTGATGTTATGCATACATTTATTAAACACTATATATATATTTACGCTTATATGCTTTTTAAAAATTTCTATATGTGTTAAATATGACATGAGTCACCATCATAATAATATTTAAATGTCTATATGTGTTAGATATGACATGAGTCACCATCATATTAATATTTAAATGCCCAGATCTTTTTGTAAATACTAACTTAAGTAGTAAATTATTTCTCTATCCAGCAGTTGCCAGTGTTAAGTCACATTTTATATTCATCTATATTATTTTTTCCCATCAGGCAGTGTATACATATATTGTTAATGTAAAAGTTAAATATATTTGTAACAACAATGAAATAAATGTAAATACTTTGAAAATACAAAAACTGTATTTTTCAGAAAACCAAAGCTGTTCACCTATTGAAGATTTACACATAATTCTACTTCTAATTATATTAACTTATAATAATGCATTTATACTATGTAATGTATACATAATATATGGCCATTCTTTTTTAAATTAAAAAATAATCATTAGTTGTAATGTTACAGCTAGATACACATATGTCAGTTTGACAGATGATGAGTAACACTGAAAGTTTACTGTATATATTTTTAATGAAAAACAGTGAAACTTAAAAAAAAATTAAAATGCCACCACGTTTTTAGTCTTTATATTATAACAATATTCTAAAATAGAATATATATATATATATTTTCTTTTATTTTCAAAACTCTAACAATATAATTATGAAATAACTGTACATTTTATTATAATATTATATATGATCACATATTACTATCACTAATATAATTTGGTTTAAAATAAACTTAATGCCAATTAAAATTGATATATTATTATTAATACTTTAATAGTCCACTAATGAAAATTTCCAGTTATATGATAAAACAATAATTTTTTGTTTTTATCTGTGGCTTTAGAGAGTTTTAAGTTGCATTACAATGAATATATAGATAAATAAAATTAAGGAAAGATATAAATCATTCCTGAGATTCATGGATTTAGTGGAAACAGAATTGCAAAATTAATTAACTGCTTTCCCTTCACACATGATTGCATAAAAACTACACACATTTACATTAAAATAAAATATTTAGAAATGGGTGGTAGAAATAAAATATATGTTCATAGTGATTCATAAATGTTTCTGTGGATTGTTTCTGAGAATATTAAACTATATATATATCCCGCTAAGGACGATTTCTTCTTTGCCTACGTCTGTGATAGAATTGATGCACGGGTGCTGCCATATTTGTTTTGCCTTAGGTCGCTGCTAGCGAAAGTTAGAGCTGGTAGGTAGGTGCTCCAGTAGTTCCGACCTAATTTAGGCCGCGCGAGCCCAAGTTTGCAGTCGTGAAACACTACATAGAAGGCAACTAAGCTAGTTGGCACCCAGTTTAGGTCGAAAATCGGGCTAGTTGGCTGTCGTGAAACCGAGCCCTGAAGTATAATACACTCTAACCAAGCATTTCTTGAGTCAGATATAAGACTATAAAACACTACATAGAACGACATATTGACTGCCTACTAGAGAGAGCCAGTCGGATAACTTTCATTTCTCAGTCATCATCTCACGAGGACGTTCAACCATGCTGAAGTTGATGTTGCTGGTTATGTGTGTTGGTGTTTGTCTGAGCCAAAGGCTGCCAGCTTCTGGTAAGCTAATAAAAAGATTTCATTGTATGTTTGTTTTGAGAAAAGTAACTAAAGTGTCTAACAGAAGAAAGTAGGAGTAAGCTAATAAAAAGATTTCATTGTATGTTTGTTTTGAGAAAAGTAACTAAAGTGTCTAACAGGAGAAAGTAGGAGTAAGCTAATAAAAAGATTTCATTGTATGTTTGTTTTGAGAAAAGTAACTAAAATGTCTAACAGGAGAAAGTAGGAGTAAGCTTCACGAGTTAAAAATAAATTTTTTCGTCCATCGTAATATTTCTTGGCTTCAATTCATAGCTCACCAATTCTTCTGCTTCTTTAATAACAGTTAATAACAATAATAATACTGACGAACAACTGTGTGGTAACAATTAAAAAACCTTTTTTTTTCACCAGTTTATTGTTAAAGCTGCAAGGACATAACAATTAAAACATATTTTTTTTACTAGTCTGTAAAAGCTGCAAGCACGTAACAATCAAAACACTTTTTTCACCAGTTTATTGTAAAAGCTGCAAGCACGTAACAATTAAAACACTTTTTTCACCAGTTTATTGTAAAAGCTGCAAGCACGTAACAATTAAAACACTTTTTTCACCAGTTTATTGTAAAAGCTGCAAGCAGGTAACAATTAAAACACTTTTTTTCACCAGTTTATTGTTAAAGCTGCAGGTGCATAACGTTGGGAGATGAGAAGAGGTTGTTCGAGAAATGATGTTAAATTCTTTAGGGAGTGGTTTCGGCCCGTGTGACAAGGGAAATTTACTTGCTGAATATTGTCATTATATCAGTAGGCAGATTTTCTTCTGTGATATTGTTGTGGTAATAATGAATTATCATTCACTTCTGTGTGACCTCGGGTAATTAGCATACCATTACAGACAGCTATGATAAAAATAATATATTTAATTATACGAAGAATGAAACATTCAATTAATAAAAGCAATTATGCCATTTGTATTTTATATTGTCACAAATTGGTACTGTAATTATTTGTAAGTTTCTGTGTGGATAGCTTGTGCATTAATTGACAAAAGTAGATACCGAGTATTGTCTCATTTACTGGCATGTATATCGCTGCTGATTTGTATGAATTTTCTTCTACAGGCTGTAATAAAAGAATTGTGAATTGTTTAGTGGCACCATGCAGAGTCTCAACATGCCCCAAGTATCCAAATGCCGTGTGCCGGTGAGAACAGGTTATAGTGTTCACTGTGAGCGCGCGCGCGTGTGCTTGTGTGGGATGTGACACATGCCCCTCCATAAAATTCAAGAGAATCCTATGGTTTCGGAAACGCACAAAAATGTGAGAATTTAGAACTAGACACCGTGCCTATACTTGTCGTCATTCTTCAAAGATTTCTCAGATGATTTCGTATTCTGTACTATGAGGTCAGTCAGTGCAACTCCTTAGAAAATATACAACAGTGCATACAACTGTCCGACAGTAATCTACGGTAGATTATATAATTAAAATGGTGATTGTCTGCATTACTAGTTGCAGAACAGGAAGACAATGATAATTAATATCTTGGCGTCTAAACTAATGTAAACAGAGATAGTGACTATTTATTGCAAATAGAAATGCTGATTGTCTTCATTAGTAATAGTAGAAGTAGTGACCATATATGACATATATAGTGACAATAGTAGACCATATATTGCTAATAGCATTGACAATAGTCTTTACTATACTAATAATAGAACTGCCACACTAAATATTGCACACAAAAAATTAAATAAATAAAATGAATACAGTCGTCACCAATTAATAATTTATAATAAATATATTAATTTCTTAGTCCACATTTGTTATGACGAAATTGGTAGACCGTACATTACTAATAAAAGATAGTAGTAGTCTGCTGATGACAGAAATGATAGACCATACATTGCTAATATAAAAAAAGGGCAACAGTTTGCGATTGTACTGACTGACTGGTAGGCCGTACAAGCGTACATTGATAATAGAAGGGCAACACTTTACGTTATTTATGACAGAGCTGGTAAACCGTACATTATTAGAACCAAACATTGCAACATTTTGTACGTAAACCGTACATTGATAATAGAATGACAACACTCTACGTCATTTATGACAGAGCTTGTAGACAGTACATTAATAATACAAATAAATGGCAGTATTGTGTATATAATGACATAACTGGTAGACATCTCGTTGCTACTGAAACAAATGGCGATAATAAACACTGGTTATGACAGAAATGGTAGATATTATATTGCCAAATGGAATAGTTTACGTTGGGAACTGTTAGAATTTAACATTGCTATAACAACAAATGCCAATACGGTATATTGTAGGGCAATAATTACAGAAATGATGGATCATTAACACAGCAAACACTTTACGCTAGTTCTGACAGAAATGGTAGACAGTACATTGCTATAGAAATGGCAATGGTTCATGATAATCATGCCATGTTCATTTGTGACTCGTAGAGAAACATCTGCTATTTCAAATATTTTATTTAACACCATCATGGACTTACCTGTAGAACGTAATATGAAAATAAACATTTGAGAGCGTATTACGTGTTTAGTGCACACATACTGTCTATAATGTAGTACGTTTCTCAAGTCCGTATATACTGGATAATTTAGTGTACACGTAATGGCTTGTCTTGGTATAGTGTATATCAATCAACACAATTGTTCTATTTTTGCTATTGCTACTTTATAACTATTTCATTAACCCAAGTGATATTTATTAATAACTGTCAAACATGTTGCGGTACTCTAAGTTATAACTGCCAAGTGGCAGACCGGGTTCGGCGAGCAATATATCTTAACCTTATGTCTTGTTTTTTTTTCTCCCAGTAACAACTATTGTGGCGGCTGTAACGCACATTTTTATGTGGACGGAGTGCGGGTTACTGACTGCGCAACAGTTTAGCACTTTTCAAGAAGATTTAGACAATCAACTGAACAATACCGTGTTTTCAAGCAAGGAATGAACATACATTCTTTTCATCAAAAAGATAACAAGTGTATCGAGCTGAACAGTGTTTTTTGAAATGAGCGATTTCAGTCACTCATGAATAAAATATTATTATGAAAAAGAATGCCGTTTTATTTTATCTATCTATCTATCTATCTATCTATCTATCTATCTATCTATCTATCTATCTATCTATCTATCTATCTATCTATCTATCTATCTATCTATCTATCTATCTATCTATCTATCTATCTATCTATCTATCTATCTATCTATCTATCTATCTATCTATCTATCTATCTATCTATCTATCTATCTATCTATCTATCTATCTATCTATCTATCTATCTATCTATCTATCTATCTATCTATCTATCTATCTATCTATCTATCTATCTATCTATCTATCTATCTATCTATCTATCTATCTATCTATCTATCTATCTATCTATCTATCTATCTATCTATGTTGAAGGTTAGAGGGCAGAACAAGCTCTCGTGGACTGTTTTCGTAATTAATCCTGAAAGAGGTGAGGTTGAGCCTAGTAACAAGCTCTCGTGGAGTTTTCGTAATTAATCCTGAAAGAGGTGAGGTTAAGCCTAGTAACGAGACTTGCCAGGATCACCAGAATCTTGAGACAAATTAATTTTGCCCGGACAAGAAAATAAATATTAAAGTGAAATAATTATGCACGAGCATCTGTAGAAAAAAATAAACGGAAAGGTCAATTCCGTATTTTAATGTCTTACCGGGTTTTCACGGAAGGAAAGTTATAATTATAAGCTGATTAAGTACGCACTGAAAAGGATAGTTTAAAGGAAACGTAGAAGATAATCATAGAGGCGAAAACTGGCCCCGCCCAAGTTCAGAGGCTAGTCGTTAACATTAGTACAACTTTACAACGGAAATCGGAAATTGAATCAAGGGTAAATGTAGTATGCATATTGACCAAAAGACACTATACCCTTACAGTGTAGGATTTACACACACACAAACACACGCTTGCACACACACGCACAAATACACGCACGCACACACACACACACGCACACACACACACACACACACACACACACACACACACACACACACACACACACACACACACACACACACACACACACACACACACACTTTAGGGTGAATAAGTCGAGACAAGAGCTTGTTGTCAGCTTAAGGAACAAAAGGAAGTGGTGTACAAAACACATGATGCAAAGTAATTTTAAAAATCGATAATGAAAATAAATTTATTATTTGAGAAAATCGAATTGAGAAGTCATCTCAAAGGAAAAGTCCATTATAATATATCAAAACTAGTCTTGTATGAATGTAAGTCATCTCAAATGAATAGTCCATTATAGGATATTAAAACTAGTCTTGTATGAAGTAATCTTAAAGAAATAGTCCATAATAAGATACAAACCAGTGCGAAGTCATCTGAAAGGAATAGTCCATTACAAGATATCAAAACTGTCTTGTGTGAAGTCATCTCAAAGGAATAGTCCATAATAAGATAACAAAATTAGTCTTGTGCGAAATCATCTCAAAGGAAAAGTAAAAAAATTAAAACTAATCTTGTATGAATGTAAGTTATCTCAAAGGGATAGACCATTACAAGACTAGTTTTGATATCTTATAATGGTAGGTAAAAGTTGACTTTAAAAGGAATGAAAGATTTTAGAAATCGTCACCAAGAGATTTCGTGTGAACCATTTTAGGAGAAAGGTATTTGACTATTTTCTAGTTGTATAAAAGATTATTATTATAACATTCATTATTTGTAATATATGTTTTTTTCAGAATAGTAAATATGTAACCCCCAAATTAGTCAAAGGTTCAAATTAAATTTATTAAATAAGTACCTTATACGGTTAAGACTGTGAATAATTAATTGTAGGGCTTAAAGTACTTAAACCGTTCCTGTTATAAAAAATCAAACAAAGTAAGTTTTCAAATATATGCATATTTTAATGCTGAAATGTGTACCAAATTATAGGATTTCTTAAAACGTCCATGTATGTATATAATAACCGGCCTTGCAGTGATTGAAAATTATATCTGTTTCATGGAACTTAAAACAAATAATTAAGTCAACCAATCATCCCTTCGATCGAATGACCAACCATATCAATCAATCGATAGACAACCAATCTTCTATTCATTCATTCATTTTGTCGGTCTCTCACATTATATTATACGTACATTGCCCCAGTGGGGGCGGTATGTGATAATGGATATCCATTCCATCCAGGCGAGATAACTCTCGGCGACCGACAGCAAATGCAAAAGAATTCCAGTCGGCAGTCCTCATCGCTGCCCGCAACGTGGTATTCGTGTTTCCCAATCGGCCTGGTGCCACGAGCGCTCAGCTAGCGCTAACAGGTGTGGGAACACCTGGCTCTCTGCTTGTCGTGCTGGGTGCACTGTCTCTCCCCATAGCTGCCCTTACATACCTGCATAGTGAGTGCTCACTCAAGTGTCCACAGAAGACATTCAGCATTAGTACAATACAATCGCACGCAACGCCCATTAATCTAAAGAATACGCGTCAAAGATTGCGCATAACGCCAATTTAACGCGTTAGTAGTAGACATAACGTAATTGAAATATTAATTATTCATGGAATATATTAGCAAAATCTTTTCTCGAAATTGAAATGACAATCGACTTCACATTCCATAGTTTGTTAATGTTTGGATTTCAGAAATTGTGTATGGACGCAAATAATATTGTCATCCAGTTAGAAAAAACCCCGTATATTTATGATAAATATGCGCTGTCTGCCTACTTTGATTACAATTATTATTAAAACTACTCTACACATTTTAATTAAAAAGACGCCCGCATTAATTTGCCTCTTTTAGAAATCTTCAAACTTCTCGTCTTTGACCTTATTGTACCTTTGATAACCTGGCGAAGTAATGGTGAGGTTGGCATTATTATCGGTGGCGCGATGAATTATTCGTCTGAAGTCAACTGCATTACTGTCAAGTGTATATGAATTAAAGTTTTACATAATATGTCTTCTTTATGTGGAACCCTTCACATTTTGCTAGTGAAATTAAAACTTGTTAAAATTCTACATCTTTTAAGCATCGGTTAAAGGTCAGATGCTTGAAGAGAGACAAGAATGGATCCGAACGCCTTCAACTCTTCAACCACCATCCCTCGCTATTTGGAAAAAAAACAGAATAGTCTTTTGAGTCTCAACTTTGTAAGTTTGATTATATTTATTCTGGTAATAAGTAGAACAATGTAAAATTTTAGTTGATTTATCTGGCTAGTGTTTTATTTGAAAACAATTTGAAACTAAAAATGGGAGGGGGAGGAAGTGAATAAACAACAAATATGACTGGTAACGCTGCAAGACATCCATCATTCTTACAAGTCAGCAATGAACATCTATGTTGTGAATACAAATTGCCAAGCTCCTGAATTCTCAGCTACAAGTGTTATTTTATCATATGCTCCCACCTTCCATCAATTTGTTCTCGCCTGCCCACCGGTCATTTGCCCTCACCCGGTATGTTGTGTGGTTTGACCAGCGGTGGACAGTTCTTGTTTGTTGGTCCACAGACATCTTCAGATGTGATGGGCTGATCTGACCTTTGCTCTATAATGCTTTCGTAGTACGCCTTTGGCATGAAGCCAAAAAACTTTTTGTGTCGGTGAAATGAGTGGCCCAGTAGCGTCCCCTTTCCTCAGGATCTGGTTCGTAAGGATGGTCAAAATAAAGATGAGTGGCCTGTGACATCACAATCTGCAACGATCAAAAGAATTCGTGAGTTTGTTCCTCTTCCCCACAAATTGCTCCAGACGTTGGCAAACACTTCTGCATTAGTAGCCAACGACCTGGACAGAAATGAGAAAAGATCAGTTTATGCGAAAGGAATAGGAAAGCGAATTTAGCAAAAATATCTGAGACAAGAGTTATGGAACGTGTTCAGAGTATCGAGTGTGGCAATCTAATGACCTATTTTACATGCAAATCTGTAACTTCTTGAGAAAATACTTGTGCCAAGAATGGGATAACATCCTGTTTACATGGATTTTCTGTACATTATTGCATCCCTAGTTAGTGAACTAGTCAGAAATCTTACGAACGGCTATTTCATTTCTAATCCATGCTCACTTCTCCTATTGGCCGTTTTATAATACAGTAAAATGTGAGTGCCTTTTCACAGTTTAAAGTATGATAAGTTGTGAATTCTTCCTGTGTATTCATTTTACTCATGGGTGGATCAGAACAAGGAAACTTTATTTCACTGTCTGTTTCTAACTTGTTTCACAATTTAAATCGTTTATACTTAGTAGCTTTACATTAATATCTGTCTATCCGGAATTTCTCATCATACTCAGTACTAACAGGTGTAGGCGGGGATCTGCTCATGACATCTACAGGCGGTTGTCCAACTCCACTTAGTACTAACACAGTGTCGAGATCAAAATTCTATGCATTATTAAACTAATTCATTAATACATTTTATTAATATGTTTTAAAATTCACTTGTCATTTGTAGATAGTGAAGTTTGGACGTTTGTGCATAAACCTTAATAGCTGCTGGTGTCAGCAACATAATTCTTTTGTTACAATTTAAACCTTGTTGAGGGCTGTATGTTTGTGTGTGGAGTGCACATTGAATTTGCTGCCGATTCTGGAGACTGTTGTGAATGTCTCGGCGGTACGGGAGTGCGGTTCAGTAAGACTTTATGAAATCGCTTGGAATTAGTAACTATCATCTCGGTGGCCGTGAATTAGAATAGTGCTAGACACCAGGGGTGCACGAATGATCCCTGGCCCGGCAAGAAATCAGCCAGCAAGTTTTGGGCCCAAACTCTTTTTGTCAGGAAACCGACAAAAAACGTTCACCTGGGAAAGACGCGTCCTGTGCACAGTGTATGATTATACACTGAAGCACGCCTATGCAGTGGCCGAGGGCATCGGCCTGGATGTTTGAATCCCTGACATAAGAAAATTCACCTGTCTGCAGACACGAAATCCTTAATCCCTATGCCAAAGGAGAAGGTATATAGACATCAGTTTTCTGTATGGTGTTTGATCAGTCTCAGAAAGGCAAACAAATTCCTGCCAGAGAGTAGCAAGAAATAAGCGTTCTTTCGGATATTGGTGCAGGTGCTTTGCATTGGAATACTCCTCTATGTATTGTTATGATCCAGGGACCCTTTGTTGATTGAAGCTCGCAGAGTTGCCCCCAAATTCTATTACTGTTTGGTTGCTGTCCACATCTGAGTGTTAGTATATGTGTGTGTGTGTGTGTGTGTGTGTGTGTGTGTGTGTGTGTGTGTGTGTGTGTGTGTGAGAGAGAGAGAGAGGGAGAGGGAGAGAGAGAGAGAGGGGGAGAGAGAGTAATTATGCTGAATGTGAGCGGTGTTTGAGGTTGGCCCAAATACAGTTAGTAGTTGCTACTTGCTAGGATCAAGTCATTAGCTGTAAATGTCTTGCAGCAAGAATTGGATAATACTTGTCTCCTAGAGTAATAGCTTGCTAGGAGGCGATAGGTTATTCCCTAGAAGTGTTTGGTTAAAACAAGAGAGTGAGTGAAGACTTCGTTAATCCACACAAAGACTCGACACCAGTCAGCTTGAATGGGATGCGTACCACTCACTCACTCACTCACTCACTCACTCACTCACTCACTCACTCACTCACTCACTCACTCACTCACTCACTCACTCACTCACTCACTCACTCACTCACTCACTCACTCACTCACTCACTCACTCACTCACTCACTCACTCACTCACTCACTGTAAGAAATATAATTTTGATCTTAAATAGGTATATCAATATAAATCTTTCACATCTTTCAGTATTTAAATAGTCACACAAATACTTCCAAAGTCTTTTTCTCATATTTAAAAATAAATATTTCCTTTTGTAATCCCCGTTTCATCATTAGTATTTTTGAAAATAAAAGCATTCGTCACTCCTTGAGGGGTTTATTATCCCCTCCCTCCATACTACAGTGTCATTCCCCGACTAAGAGATTTATATACGGTCGGAAATTGTTTAACAA
The DNA here is from genome assembly GCA_028829895.1 of Sinotaia quadrata. NCBI lineage: Eukaryota > Metazoa > Mollusca > Gastropoda > Architaenioglossa > Viviparidae > Sinotaia > Sinotaia quadrata. Next base: position 59,113,493 of record CM054181.1, on the reverse strand, counting down.
TGCTATTTTTTTGTTACTTTTTATAATTTATAAACGAAACAAAGTACTCTTCACATACTTAAACCAATGCCAGTTTGCTTGCCTTCCGGATGAAGTCATTTGCACTGTCGATGCAAACGTTGATGGTGTTATCGATGAACGCCTGTGGCGTGCTGTACACTGATCGATCATTTTCTTCGATTAGCCTGTACTGGTTTGCGGCCGTTTTGTTTTGGCCAACATGACGTCTGCAAACAGCCAAATGCACTTTAGTGACTATTTATCATTTAATTACCTATTAGAAACAAATTATCACTAGTAAAAGGAAGCAATGAAAACGGCAAGGGAGGTAAAGCTGCTGAGTGAGCGGTTTAATGGAGCGATGATTTCTGTAAACAAAAGAGCGTGTGGGATGTAAAATCAACTGGCCCATGCCCTGCCAGTCGAGGTAGAGAAACATACATCTAAATCAAATTTAAATAACAAACAAAGGACGCAGATGATTAAAATAGCATAAAGAATTATGTGAACAACGGCCGTGTAGACCTATTGCACAGTGTTATTTTCATCCGGGCTTTCACTCAAACAACAAGAGCGTATCCTGTGACATTATCTTGCATCGATTTTGCCACGTCGAACAATAGTATTTCGTAATGTGTGACGTCAGAAAGCTGTCTTAATGTTAACTGTATCAATAGTAAACTTAACTATTTTGCTTCTCTTTAATTAGTTCGTAGCAAGAGTAGTTGCGATTTATTGACAGCTTAACGGGCAGACAATCAGGGAAAACCTACAAATTGACAGACACAGAAGACTGAAAAATTAATGAATTATTTATATTAAATGCCAAGAGTAACAAACGAAGATGACAGAGAGATGTGCGATTGTGACTCCTCTTTAAAAGAACTACTTTTTTTGTAGTGTCAATTCCATTTGAATCTGTATTTTCGCTTTCAAGTGAAATGTCTCTTACCTGTAGCTCAATTCCATCGACTTGATGGCCGCTCTATCATGACCCGGCATGTCTGTTTCTGGAATCACTTAGATGTGCATACTACTGGCTTTTTGAAGCACGCCCTTGTACTCCTCTTTGGACAAAAAAAAAAAAGAGAACCGGAAGTATTTTTGAAAGGGCCAGACCACAACTAAGGCAGGAAGCAACTAAATTTTAGTAGCAGTGAGAAAAGGTTTAAACTCGAAACTAAAAGGTTAATGCAGCATATCACACACACACACACACACACACACACACACACACACACACACACACACACACACGCACGCACGCACGCACGCACGCACGCACGCACGCACGCACGCACGCACGCACGCACGCACGCACGCACGCACGCACGCACGCACGCACGCACGCACACGCACACATACATACACACACACACACACAAATGCACACATACACACACAAAAAATCAGACTAGAGTGCAGGAAACAAACCAAAACATCTTGCATGTAAGAACATGACCAGTTTATGGTGACCAATTCTTACCGTACATGAATGGATCAGGTGTTATGTCTTAAGGCTAACACTAAACGAAAAACGTCAGGAATGGAAACTCTAATTAACCTTATTAGGTGCTGGCAGGATGATTTAGACTGGTCACGTGACTGTAGATAAAATCGTGAGTCGATGTTCGATGCTATAACATTTTTACAACATATCTAGAGAGATGATGAAGCTAAATATCAGTCTTTGAAAGAATCCGTAATGTTAGTATGAATATTCAAATAAAGAGAACTGTAAAGGAAATTCTAAATTTGTCTAAATTTGAGAATGGAACAGACCCATGTGAGCAGCATGACTGTACGAATGTCTGAGAATAGTAATACGAAATATTCTTTGCAGAAATAGTAAAAACATGTAATATTAAAGGTTATGGTAAAGATCCCCCTATCTAAACACAATTGTTTACTTAAAGAATGCTACATAGTAGAGTAAATACATTACAGAGGATTTTGGCATGGGAATATGGTTGTGGCATTAGAAGCCAGACTTTAATGTTGGAGCTGGATATTGGTTTTCATTCGTTGGTAGCCAGAGCTCCAAACTGGAACAAGCAGTTTGTTTGATAGAGGGTCTGAGAGAAAAAAACAAGGATCCTAATCAAGTATACAAGTTCCAATTGTTGACATGGGCTGTTATCTCTCTGACTAAACTCTATCCCCAAAACTGAGTCATTGTTCCAATTATTTAATTTTTGTTATCTTTATACCCAATCTGAATTAATTCTTTTGGAACGATCGTTAATTGGGATTGACTGGGGGCGAGCCATATATGGATGGATTGAGTGCTAATTAATTAAGAGGGAGCGATAATGTCTCTGATCATAGAATGCAACGTCAACCATTCTACTTGTTGCTGTATTGATTGTTAACTGTCATATAAAACTTAAATGGTAAGATATAACATACTGGCTGAAAGAGTGAATCAGACCATGGGACTGTTATGAGTAATAAAATTCATAATTAGTAATTCAGCTAATTAATCTTGTAACAGGGTCGTTCAAATAATATCACGTGACTAACAAGATAACTGAATGTTTATATAAGAAAACTGAAGACTGAGAGTGTGGCGCAGAAATGGCAAACTGTAAAAATATTAAATTTGAAATTTATTTAATTTTTCTTTTCTTAATATTTAGAAGAGTTTTCCCATGATAAGAGAAATTCTTTCATGAGAAAACAAGTCTTTGAAGTAACTGTCTTAAGCAGCCAGGACAAAAGACCACATGTTTATGTCGGTTAGAAGCGAACTGACTTAACCAGGGTGTGGGGGGGTGGACACCTAACCAGGGGTAGATAAGCTACCAGAAACACTCTCGCATCTCTAGGCAGACAATGACGACGATACTTCTAAAGACGGGGAACGCTTTGGTCTCTCAATAGAGTCGGAGACTCAAAGGCAGACGAACCACTTACAGTCAGGTACACGCAGACGCGTGAGAAGGGAAGACACTTACGATTACGTAACAGAGACGTATGACGTCAGGGAAGAGCACCAGCGATCTCAGATCGAGCAACTTCTAAGAACTACACCGCAGGTACTAACAAGCCAGCCTTTCTGCAGACGCACTGAAGCGACACTATAGAACAATAGACCGCAGAGAGTAAAGAAGTCTATCCTCAGGGCAGATTAGTACGAGAAAATCTTGCGATAGTTTAAATAGTCCGTCTCGGGGCTGACAGCTCATTCTGTTACAAACCAAGGAATCTCGTGTTCGCGTCCTTCCACGATTAGAAGCAAGCCAGATTGTCTGAGATGGTAAAAACTTAAGTTTTGTACTTAGATAAATTTTATCTTTTCATTTGCACTTATAGATTTTAATTAATTAATATTGTAAACCTATAACTGTATTTTCTAGCAAGAAGGAAGTAACGTATGTGAAAAGAATTTAAATGAGAACTAATGTTAAAATTGCAGGTTTAGTATATTTAAATTCACGAGACTGATGCGTGGCAAACAATTACTTGTATATTTACAGCTGAAGGATGCCTACGCTACGGCGATACTACGGTAAACGCTACGGCGACACTACGGTAAACCGCTACCGTGAAGTTACTGGAGTCTACTGACGCTACTGTGCCGCACAAGTGGAAGAGGAATCTGAATGAAGGGCGACCGAGAAATTCATCTCTGGCCACAACCGATGTAAACGGGGCGATCAGGACGAAGTTACGAATACTTACCTGTCGAGGGGTGAGCGCACGTGTCAAACCGGAACGACCTGGAGCGTTGAGGGTTAATCTACGTTGGTTGTCATTTCTGGACTGGAATTTTGTGATAAATTCGGGACACTGTGTGAAATTCGAACTTTCGTGACACTAAAGACTTGTGGTAATTCTGAACTGTTCCAGCAAGCTGTACTTTATGGATATACATACTGGCCGGGAACACGCAAATTATCAGGTGATCTAAATCCTTGTTTTGTCTCGTGAAAACCTGTAAATGTTCTGTGATTTTGTTAATTCTTGTATTGTTCTTCCTGTCTTCTAATTCTTATGAATGTTGCTATAATAATCTTTTTTTCTATAACGTGTTCTGAAGGGTGAAGGAGAAATTCTAATTTAATCTCTAATTTTCAAATTCTTGTAACCTTAATTTGTCATCCATTTTTTCTTTAAATTAAGAATTACTAAAAAATATATTTGTTATAAGAGACAGACAGCAGGGAATACTCTTTTTCTAAAGTAACATGTTATTTTTCTTGTGAGATCTGCGAATCTCGGATTTTTGCCTATGTGAAACCATTTGAAACTTCGTAACTTAATTTGTTATCATTCTTTTATATTTTAATAAATTTTGTTAAATTTAATAACTTGCTCACTCAATTACGTAATCTGAGGCAAATGTGTAATAGGGGACAGTGGGGGCTCGTAAAATTGACGTAATATACGTTTTGACAAAGACAGTCGCGACACATTTCTTAGAGCAAGTCTGTCACCTAATTAGGGGAGAAATTGTGAGGGCCTGGTAACGGCTGAGACTGAAGAATAGATTCGTTCAGTTAGGAGTCGGTTATCTGGACGGGTAACACTTGGGGTGGGAGACGTAATTAATGACGTACCCCAGGGCTTGACCTAGTCACTCCCAGACTGCAGAAGACAAAGACTCTGTCGTGGACCTAGTGTATGATTGTAGACGGATTGGAAGTGGAGTGGTAATTAATTCATATTTTAATATCATCTTCATTTAATAATCATTGACACTAGCACATCCATTCGCATAACCGGAGTCGTCTGGTAATGTCCTTGGAGTCCATTTCACAGAGAGTATTCTCCCTCCCCAACGAAACAGAAGAAAATGCTCTAAAATGGAGGTATTCTGCCTACAGGTTTGCATTTAAAAGAGAGATTGGCGATTGATAAACGAAACGGAGTAAAAATAACCCAGATGGTGGCACACGGACCCATTTGCATTGTCCTCATTTGTAAAAGCATAGCATCACATTAGTTAGCACCATCCAGAAGTCATTGGTGAATAATGTTCATGCCGAGTGGCGATTGTACCATGGGCCGCGTGATAGAAAGACTAGAGAATTATTATTATATTCCACGACCGTCTTATTGTAGCGAGTCAAAGGTTAATTTGGGCCGCGTGATAGAAAGACTAGAGAATTATTATTATATTTCACGAGACCGTCTTATTGTAGCGAGTCAAAGGTTAATTTGGTGCGTGTGAAGTGAAGCAAGATCTCATCAGTAGCAATGACAGTGAAATCTGATTTATTCAAATGCCCAGCATACTAGAAGTTATTCTTCGTTAACTGTTTCTCAGCTTTCTGCTCCGGTATAATTTGTTGTAACCGTCGGAAACAGTGACACATTTTCTCACACAGATTTCCATTTACGCTCTCTAAAATCACATAGTACCTTTGCCTGTCTGTCTTTATTTGGCTGAGCTTTAACCATATAAGTGCTATGATGTGAATGGATCTGATATATTAGAGTTGAGAGTAAAACTGTAGAATCAAAAGCTGTTGCACGTGTATCGATCCCGTCTGACCATATTTACATTATTTTGCAATCGACTGTACCTAATGTAGTGGTCGGAGTTGGATTGTAAAGGCACTTAGGTGGGCATGGTTGGTTGCATTTTGCCTAAAGACATCTTTGCCCTCAAGGCTTGCACCTTCACAAACTTAGGACTTTTTGGTAACGGTAGAATGCATACAACTTTCGGCCCTGTTTTGACCAACTGTCAAGGTAAGAAATATAAAGTGTTGTCTAGCGAAACATGTGATTCTTTTGAATGGAAAATGAACTAATATGGGACTGAACACAATTAAAACATGACTGGATATTGCATGCGTGGACTATCTGCACCTAGTTTTTGATTAGGGAGAACAATAGAGTAAATATACAGGCATATATATAAAACATGACTGGATATTAGGGAGAACAAGAGTAAATAGACAGGCATATATATAAAACATGACTGGATATTAGGGAGAACAATAGAGTAAATATACAGGCATATATATAAAACATGACTGGATATTAGGGAGAACAATAGAGTAAATAGACAGGCAAATATATAAATAAAAGGGCAAGCCATTACTTGTTACTTTCTGTGACAAGCCTGTCTTTTTCTTGAAGGCATTTTTGAGTCATTCACTAATACAAAAATCAGGTAGGGTAGAGTAGTTGAATTATTTTGTACTTAGAAAATTCCTTATTTGTGCCTTTCTTGTATAGAAAGATTCTTAGTTTATAGATTCATACTTAGAAATACTCTATTTATATTTTTCTATCTGGTTGAATGTGACTAAGCCCATACGCTGGGTTGAATTAGCTTCATAGTTCCCTGGAGTTTTCACACATGCTTCATATTGTCTACTTCACTTCCAAAACCTTCTTTTTCTTCCTGGTCGCTACTTCTGGAAGATATTATCCTTTTTAGTCACATATGATGTGACACACCATCTGTATGACGTAATATTTTTTACCCAGTAATGACGTTGCATCATCCCTGCAAAAAAACACAGATTTCCTGGCTGGTCGACAGTCACGCACATGCTGACAAGCTTAGGGGCTAACATCTGACAACCAGTTCATGCATTGTTAACAAGGGCAAAGAATCAGCTGGCATATCAACTTAATATTTCCCAGGTGAAACATTCCAAATTTAAACCTCTCTCAAAACTGTCTCTTATGATGAGCATTTTTATTTCTGCTCATTTGTACAAGTGTTTGTATAGGTGTTTGTATAGGTGTTTGTACAAGTGTTTGTACAAGTGTTTCTATATGTGTTTGTACAAGTGTTTGTATAGGTGTGTGAGGATAGTATTCTTTCAAGGAAAAAAACAAGCTGAACTCTAAATGTTAGTATTTTAGACATTAATAGCACTCTCACTCTGCTTGCCATTCTTGGCACTCTGTGACAGAATATGATAACTAACTCCACTCCTGTTTTATTTTCACAGGAGCGGACCAATTTCGTTGGCACTTCATGGCCCTGTTTATCAGTGAAAGAAGGCAGGTAGTAGGTGCCTTTAATTATAGTCTTGCTCAGGCCTAGGAACTTCCGCCTCTCCAAAACCTAATGGTAGCATGTAGGAAATATTAAAGGCACAGTCTCACAAAACGAAATATATTAATGCAGCAGTTTGCGGAAAAGAGATAATTATTGCATTCATTAAAAAGAAATTATTATCCAATAGAAACTGTCAAAAAACTTCCTCCTACACACATTTATTCCAATGAGCTGTTCTTTTATATATCGACATATCTCAGACTTGAGTGTAACATTTACTATTGTTATATATGGGATTTGGTCAAGATGTAACTCTCGATTATGCTATCAATACATTTTGTAACATTCAGTCTGATAAAAAATATTTCCACTTATGTATAAAATGCTTTTGTGAATGTATACTCAACTGAATTACCTATGATAGTGAACATCGCGAGTTCAGGGGAGCTTTATTTACTCGGTACGAATATACTATAGCAATCACTGAACACACGCATCAAGAACATCGACTTAAAACAATAAATTTGTTCCCATAAACGAATTTTTTCTGACGATGTAAGAAAAACATAATCCCATCCCCCATATAAAACCAAACATCTCAAACCAAAGGAAAACAATTACGATACTGTTGAAGGCAACACACACACACACACACACACACACACACACACACACACACACACACACACACACACACACACACACACACACACATACAAGTGCTTTGCGTAGCATACACGATGACGAATTTTGTAATGAGACTGAAAATGAAATTAGTCAGAAATTCAGAAGCAAGCTCCTGTCCGTGACTGAAATAATCTATGCCAAAGTAAGACAAAAAAAAAAACAAAACAAAAACAAACAAACAGGAAAAATAACCTCACGGAAAGAAAGATAAATATTAAAATATTCGTAATACTCCATGTTCTACAAATGTTTGAACTGCCTATCCAAATTTTTATGTTCACGCAATATGCAGTTAATCTATTAATGTTCTTGTGTTTGAACTTTTCCTTAAAACAATTTAGGTAAGAAAACATACATTACGTAAACTTAATGCCATTGAAACAATGGAATAATTTACCCGCCTTCTTTTAATATAATAAACATAGTATTTTGTTTCCTGATTTCATACACTGGGCTTTGCGGACTTCACTCTTGAACGACTACTTCTGAAGAAAGAAAAGACAAGAAAGAAAACAACCCATAAAAGACAGATTCATTGGACAAAAATCCCAACTGTTGTGTGCAGTTTTGGCTTTTAGAGTTGAGGCTTGTTATAACTACTTTGCCTTGGCAAATAAACCAGTAAACAAAGTGGTAAACAGACGTCTCATCAATGTCCGGTGTCCAGCTAACAAGTGGCTAATGAACGTGTCTTAACTCAAAGACCACAGGCAATAACAAAGATTTGCACAGCTTTTGTGTCGCTAAGATCAGCTGAATCATCTGCAAAGACTGTTAAACAACTCTGCAGGGACACAGTCGTTGGGACTGGTAACATCGCCACCACAAGATGTATGTCATTAAGATTCTCGTCACTTGTAATTAGTTAAGGATGATTAAATAATAATCATAGCCATTAATTACGCGATATTAGCGTCACACATAAAAACATATATTCGCATACACACACACACCAAACATTCAGGAATACTCTTTTGCTTTCAGTATAGAAATATCCATTTCACATCTTCTTTCCTCTCTTTATCACACCCTCCTTCCGCTCTCTCTCTGTATCCATCCATCCATCCATCCATCCATCCATCCATCCATCCATCCATCCATCCACCCACCCAAACCCATCCATCCATCTATCTATCTATCTGTCTATCCATCCATCCATCCATCCATCCATCCATCCATCCATCTATCTATCTATCTATCTATCTATCTATCTATCTATCTATCTATCTATCTATCTATCTATCTATCTATCTATCTATCTATCTATCTATCTATCTATCTATCTATCTATCTATCTATCTATCTATCTATCTATCTATCTATCTATCTATCTATCTATCTATCTATCTATCTATCTATCTATCTATCTATCTATCTATCTATCTATCTATCTATCTATCTATCTATCTATCAATCTATCTATCTATCTATCTATCTATCTATCTATCTATCTATCTATCTATCTATCTATCTATCTATCTATTACGTTTCCAGTATTTATTTAAAGACCCTGCTTAGGAAATTATAGAACTTTAATTTACTATTTAAATTAATTCTCTCTCGTTTAACCTAAACAGACTGGTTGCTCAAATCATCATTCGACTAAATTAAAAATGCATCTTTGTAGTCTAGATCACAGATTTACGAAACTGATAATTTGCGTACATTAGCTAGATTGGAAATCGTTAAAAACTCTCTTAGATTCATATGCATTCATTACGTCATTCGTTTAGCTCAGACAGCCCCCATCCAATCCCATTTGGTCTATATGCATACAATTTACTACAAAAAGAGGTTCTTAACAAAATGAAATAAGATTTAATAAGTTTAACAATTAACAGCAACGATTAATTACGACACGACGTCTTAATTCTACACAGCGTTGTTCTCTCATTTACCGTCCTTGTTAAAAGTCTTAACGAGAATTCTCTTTTCTGTTGCCAAATAGTCACTTGATTCTGGACCCTGGTAGATATACTTAACTACACTCTTGGTCGCATGTGGGGTTCAACTGGTTAGAACTGGTCCACATCCCTTTGGCTCATCGTCAGTACTGCATAGCATAACAGTCAATCGTCCACTCAATTACTGCATCGCTAATGTACTTGCGACGAATCGTTAACACGTGGTTAACACGAGGTACTTCTGCATAGTTCACGTATGGGTCATGAAGACACCCGAGTCGGTGTACGACTCAAGAAGTACGAAGGTAGAGAGGAGTAACATAAGAAGAACCCGGCTGAAACAAAGGATTTGGGCTCTGTAACTATTTGCGTGTATATTCGCAAAACCCAAGCACATGTTTCTTTGTTTAAGGTTCTGAATTTAGAATCTTTGACTATCGTGTCGTTTACAATTCAAATATGGTTATATTTAAATATACATTGTGGTTCACGTGTGTGTTACATATAACGTTACACGAACGTATGAATTCTCAAATATTTACAGCATTAAAATTTAGAATTCACACAAAGGATTAATTCAAAATGAAGCATGAATGCTTTACAATTTTACACGAAAAATTATATGCAAGAACAATTTGAATTACAAAGAAAAATTCACCACGTGCACAGACATACTGGCGGCACTAGTGAATTTAAGATTATATAAATTAAAGATAAGAAAAGGTTACAATAATTTATATACAATAACTTTTAGATTTGTCCCTTTTACATCGAAACACGTGCTTTGGCTAAAATAGCGCTAAGCTGCACAAAATACATACATCAATTCAATTACAAAATACAATCAATAAATGCAATAGATACTGTAAGAAGTAGACGTGTTATTGTTACCTCTTAAAAGTAGATTTTACTGCTCTAGCGCGGGTTCATCTTCGACTCTCTTACGACTCTGGTATGGCGGCGGGACGGAGCTAATGTTAAAGCTGCCTGGTGTGTCTGCCGGTCTGGAAGTGAGTGAGGGATTTTGGCGCGTATGATCATTTTTATGAAACTGCATTGAACGCATCACGTGACCGTTCACGTGGTATGTTTGATCTCGAAGGTGCTGGACACTGGCCTAAAGTTATGCAACAATCTGACCTTGCTAGCGATACTGATGTATCACGGGTGAATTTCAACAAAGGTCCGTTCAAAAATTTAATTTTGAAACGAGCAATTGGGTCACGAGGTCATGACACAGAATTTGTCACAGATCGTCACACCCCCTTGCTTTTGAGGCGTTTATCTTACCAAAAGATAAATGCCTCCTACAAATTATGTGTTATAAAATGTAGAAGTGCAAATGAAGAAAAAATTTACAATTAAAAAATTTCAACATAACCAGAAATAATGTAACGCGGCAGGGAAATCAACTCTAGATTAACGGCACACTCATACAATATTTCTCGCTTCAAGAAATCAAAGAAAAATGATTTAAGAAAAAAATCAAATAAAATGATTTAAGAAAAGGTCCAGTCTAATTTAATAGACATCCATCCAATGGAATAACATGTTCTGAAATTCTCACTATCTGTCCCAATAATCACACACAACCTAGTTTGATCTAACCAGATTATTCAGAATAGAAATCCAACATCAACCAATTCCACTGAATACGTATCCAACAATAGTGTGATCAGAAAATTGACTTCCAATGAACAACACTATCAATATGCAGGTTATGAAAAGTTCCAGATATTGATTTCCTGTATCAACCAAATATCAGAGTTTGTGAATTACCAACTCTAATGAACTATCTATCAGTCCACCTGTCATATTCAGAGTTACAACACTAACACAATTCAATCAGTGTTATAGCTAGTCCCAAGTTTTTATGAAATGTCCAACATATTTACAATAACAACCACCAACTACGGTACAACAAGAAAATAATGAAATTCAAAGAAGGTATCAAATCATTATTTCTACTGTTGCGCTATCTTCGTAGTTCTATCCCAACCCCAATACACGTCATCGTCCATGTGTGTCAACATGTCTACGGCATGACAACTGTATTCTTTCTTTCTTACTCTGTTCGTCAGAATGTCACTGTGAGGTGCAATATATTGCATGTCAAGTTTAGACTTTTCATTTCTCGTCCAGTAAGTACGTCCTTGAAGTGTCTTATCGTCATGATCTCTTTCAAAACTCTCCAAAGTACTTGTCAAGTTTAAAATGTTTTTGGTAGTGTCAGTTTCTGCATGACTGGTCTCTACCCTGTCTAACAGTTTCAAACTTCTCGATACGTTCGGTATCATGTCAGTGTCACTGTGGCATTGACTCTGCGATGTCAGAATTTCAAATCTATCGCTCTTAGCCTTGTCACTGAGCTCACGCAAATGGAAAATTGCTCGCTTGGTGTTTCGTGCATCTGTAGTTACGTCATTGTGTACACATTGAACGTCTCTAGTTCGCATGCACTCAACGTCTTTCGTCGGAATGGCGTCAGATCTACTATGGGTCCATTTCGCATCTAGTCTAACGTCATAGGTTCGCAAATGTGCTCTGTCACGGCTACCAGTCTCTCTGAAGTACCTGAATTGCAACATTAGCGTCCCCTCTAAATCTGGAGGTTCCGTTCTCCTGATCTTATCATAGACTGAAGTGAAATACCTCATCCCACTAGTTGTTTTCTGTTTTAACCCATTCACAACTAGGTGTTCGACTGTTATGTCTGTCAATTTGTCTCTCTCCTTGACAACATAAGTCTGTGTCTCTTTTGTGACTCTAGAATTGTCTAACTCCCCACTCGAGTATTCCCTAGTCACTGTGTGGTCAGACTCACTCGCTAGCAAGTCAGATTCCCGTGGTTGTATGAACAAGGGTTCTGTCTTAAACTCCCCAAGAGTTACTGATTGTCTCCCCTGGACCATACCGTTTATTGGACTAACATAGCCTGTCTCCACTGACTCAGTTAATTCAATATGTCTTCTCATCAGGTCGTCAGAATCTATGATGGGAATTCTGTCAGTCTCAGTCACTAACTGGCAGTGAATGTTACCTGTCTCTAATACACTGAATAACATCACCATGTCTATTCTCTGTGTGTTGTAGGCTACACTCCCACTGTTTCCTCTATCATAATTCTCTGCATCTGATGTCAGTAACAGTCCTGATGCCCCACCTACTCTGGTTATCAGTCCGTCACTCCGGTTTTCATTGTCTATCGATCTAGTTCTGTCACTCATTTGTACTGTGTCTTTGATCAACCAAGGATTACACTCCGCACTTTTCGTCAGTGAATCAAGGAACCTATCAGTTAATGAAACCCCCTCCTCCTTACTTCTACTTGTCTCAGTTTTTGGTACGTACTCATGACATTCCTTTATCTCAACAGGTGAGTCAATAAAGGTAGTCCATGTACCGTGGCTTCTGTCTACGTCACTAATTCCATTAAGTGATTTATCTGCAGACAGTTCTGCCATGTCTCTGACAACTGCGTGCATACACGTCAGTACACATGCATTGTTATCGTCGACCGTCCCTGTACAGTTTTCGACTATATCTTCTTCCATGTCACGTTTGGAAAAGAACTCTGTCTCAGCTCTGACAACTGTCATGTCATCTGAAGTAAATGAATTTATCATAGGCACATTGTCTCCGTCTGTAATGCTACCTATGCTGTCATCTGGATCAAATACTTCTGTTTCCCTGGCTATCAATGTGTTAGCACTCGAAACCTCGCATAACGCAATAATCTTGTGTTCCAAAATTACGTCATGACTCACGTCAATCACCGGAGATCGAGATCTACCGATGTCAGTCTTCGTAGCGAGCACATTCTCATGACTCTCTCTTAAACTAACAGTTAGGTCAATAAACTCAGTCGATGTGTCACTGCCTTTCAACGATACACAACTGATAGAATCCGTTTCTATCTTCTCATGCATATTTGTCCTGTCAGAAAAATCAGTCACTGTGTTGCTAGAAGTTTCATCACACCTTAACGGTACACAACTGATAGAATCTGTCTCTATCTTATCATGCGCATTCAGTCCGTCAAACAAGGTGTCACACGTACACGGCGGTGTATGTGTTCGTCCAAATTCTACACGTGTTATTAAGTCCTTAACAACAGTGTCTTTTCTTGTCTCTGTTTCAAGATCAAGCTTTGGTGGTGCGCCAACTGTTTCTGTAAACTGGTTAGCAAGTTGAACTGTAATGGTTTCGTCAAAACATTTGTTTTTGTTTTCAATCAAACTGTCTAATTCGTCTGCTGTGTTCGGTAGCGCGACTAATTTCTGTGTGTCAGTCTCCACGCTCGCGGTGTTTGACCTCGGCAAGTCAAAGTTCACGGCCTGACCTTCCTGTCGTAATTTGTCAACAGTACCTTCCCCAGCAATTTTAGACTCTGTTTTGATTTCTGTCCACAACCATTCTAATTCTAGACTTTCTTTCCTTTCAATAAGCCTTAGCCTCTCTTTCTTCAACTTTCTAATTTCGAACGTTAAGTCTCGTATTTCGGCCTCCCCTTCCCCTTTGAATCGGAAATCTTTATCACACAACTGTTTTGCTCGTGAGCTTATTGAAGATCTAATTTCTTCCCTGTGTTCTATTTCCTTTTCATTGAGTGCTAGCAAGACGAAATTACGTAGCTGTTCACCTCTATATTCTAGTGATATGCCTATCTTCTGTTCGCGTTTTAGAATCTCCATGAGCTGTAAGCTCCCCATCCGTTCATCGATCCTTAGATCTATCAAAGTCGTAAGGTGATCATCTTCTATCTCTATCTGTTCCATTGCTCGTTCGTGTTCCTCTCTCCTCTTTTCGCGTTCCTCTCTCCTGTCTAGTTCAGTTCTAACGAAGTTCGTCAACTCTTCTTCAGTTCGGTATCCGATCAAGGAACCTATCTCTCTCAGATCCGCAATAATCTGTTCGAGATCCGAAGTGTCCATCTTATTTATTTAGCGCGTCTGGCTACAATAAATATCTCTCGTGATTGTGTATCTAACCGTAGGCGATAAAACTCCGCTTTTATCCCACAATAACTTTTAGGCTACGACCTTACAAAAATTATTGAATTTATTCAGAACACCTTCCGAAATAAATTACGCGTTGGTTACACGTTCACCTGCTTGGTTACAAATCTGTTGTCTCCAAGGCTTTCGTAATGTCACGGCTCCAACCATACAACATTACACATTATACTTAGCACCCTAAATATAATAGTCCGAAGTCTGTTACTACCGATAACTCTCCTAGCTGGCGGTATAACACGTCGACCTCTTACAATGAAGTATCCAGTAACACAATACTAAATAAATCATCAATAGCTAACATAATGCTTAACTACGCTTAAACATATATTAACTAACATGCACGCTACTCTGCAAAAGAATACATGCACATGTCACAACAAAAGCAAGATAAATATTTCAACAATCCTGAATCAATAGAATATTGGCAATTCTCCGTTCGTTCGTTCGTTTCTAGGTTTATGATACGCCCTATGTATAAAAAATGTTACAATTTAATACATATCAATCCGCGGACGAGGCACCACTTGTTACGTTTCCAGTATTTATTTAAAGACCCTGCTTAGGAAATTATAGAACTTTAATTTACTATTTAAATTAATTCTCTCTCGTTTAACCTAAACAGACTGGTTGCTCAAATCATCATTCGACTAAATTAAAAATGCATCTTTGTAGTCTAGATCACAGATTTACGAAACTGATAATTTGCGTACATTAGCTAGATTGGAAATCGTTAAAAACTCTCTTAGATTCATATGCATTCATTACGTCATTCGTTTAGCTCAGACAGCCCCCATCCAATCCCATTTGGTCTATATGCATACAATTTACTACAAAAAGAGGTTCTTAACAAAATGAAATAAGATTTAATAAGTTTAACAATTAACAGCAACGATTAATTACGACACGACGTCTTAATTCTACACAGCGTTGTTCTCTCATTTACCGTCCTTGTTAAAAGTCTTAACGAGAATTCTCTTTTCTGTTGCCAAATAGTCACTTGATTCTGGACCCTGGTAGATATACTTAACTACACTCTTGGTCGCATGTGGGGTTCAACTGGTTAGAACTGGTCCACATCCCTTTGGCTCATCGTCAGTACTGCATAGCATAACAGTCAATCGTCCACTCAATTACTGCATCGCTAATGTACTTGCGACGAATCGTTAACACGTGGTTAACACGAGGTACTTCTGCATAGTTCACGTATGGGTCATGAAGACACCCGAGTCGGTGTACGACTCAAGAAGTACGAAGGTAGAGAGGAGTAACATAAGAAGAACCCGGCTGAAACAAAGGATTTGGGCTCTGTAACTATTTGCGTGTATATTCGCAAAACCCAAGCACATGTTTCTTTGTTTAAGGTTCTGAATTTAGAATCTTTGACTATCGTGTCGTTTACAATTCAAATATGGTTATATTTAAATATACATTGTGGTTCACGTGTGTGTTACATATAACGTTACACGAACGTATGAATTCTCAAATATTTACAGCATTAAAATTTAGAATTCACACAAAGGATTAATTCAAAATGAAGCATGAATGCTTTACAATTTTACACGAAAAATTATATGCAAGAACAATTTGAATTACAAAGAAAAATTCACCACGTGCACAGACATACTGGCGGCACTAGTGAATTTAAGATTATATAAATTAAAGATAAGAAAAGGTTACAATAATTTATATACAATAACTTTTAGATTTGTCCCTTTTACATCGAAACACGTGCTTTGGCTAAAATAGCGCTAAGCTGCACAAAATACATACATCAATTCAATTACAAAATACAATCAATAAATGCAATAGATACTGTAAGAAGTAGACGTGTTATTGTTACCTCTTAAAAGTAGATTTTACTGCTCTAGCGCGGGTTCATCTTCGACTCTCTTACGACTCTGGTATGGCGGCGGGACGGAGCTAATGTTAAAGCTGCCTGGTGTGTCTGCCGGTCTGGAAGTGAGTGAGGGATTTTGGCGCGTATGATCATTTTTATGAAACTGCATTGAACGCATCACGTGACCGTTCACGTGGTATGTTTGATCTCGAAGGTGCTGGACACTGGCCTAAAGTTATGCAACAATCTGACCTTGCTAGCGATACTGATGTATCACGGGTGAATTTCAACAAAGGTCCGTTCAAAAATTTAATTTTGAAACGAGCAATTGGGTCACGAGGTCATGACACAGAATTTGTCACAGATCGTCACACTATCTATCTATCTATCTATCTATCTATCTATCTATCTATCTATCTATCTATCTATCTATCTATCTATCTGTCTTTAATAGAGCCTACTAAAATATTAACTTGAATAAATGTGAATTGAATTCAAATAACTGATTGAATTATATCCCGTTTGTTGATTTCACAGGTGGTTAAAGATAACATACACTTTCAATATGTTTGTGTGTTTATGTGCATATGTGAATGTATGTGCGTATGTGTGGTGTGCACATCCGTGTTCATGTATAACAAAAAGTTAATGACGGTTTCTTGTTAAGAACGCAATACAGCTGACACTCATTACTTGGTATTGTTTTCCAAACAGTATAATTCAACGTATATTTCTCACACGTATATTTTTTAAAATATGCTTCACGATCATAATCAACTTTTAACTTTTAAAATAATTTCACTAACTCGCTTAACACGCAGTTACCCGAGAAAGCGGCTTCTTTTGTAAACCCACGCTGCCAATCCCCTTGAGGGCCCCAACTCCAGACACCAAAGAAGAAGTGTCGTAAGCAAAATTAAATTTCATGCTCCATGTTCTCTGCTAAAATAGATAACTCTCAACGTAACACGCTCAAATGAATCCTTACTGAGCGTTTTGCATGATTGTCTCAGAACTAGCGATACACCATAAGCAACTTTTGATGATCTGAGTGGAGGAACGAGTGGCCGGTTTTACTCTTCAGACTACTCTCCTCCAACCTTTCCTAAGAAAGACAGAAGGACATAGCTGTTTTGCAATTCGCCTTAGATTAATTTATCTGTTTTGGATAGGAATTTATATCTGTAGGGTGTCTTTCGTCCTTTGAAAATGAAAGAAATGCAGTGAAAGTTTAAAGGCGCAGTACAGACTAATATAAATCATTCATTTGAGCACATGTGCCCATTAAAGATTTAACGAACAGTCCTGTTTCAAGTTGAAATCATTTAAAAAATTTAAATTTCGCATATTAAACCTTACTTTTACGTCCCTTAATGCGAATAATTCAGAACGGTAGCATTAACGTTCGAGGCGGAAATAGGTGTCGCTCTCTGTTCACCGGGTATACCGGCGTGCACGGCAAAAAGTTTGAATTTATTGTGGTCTTTGGATAATTAAATAAATAAAGAAAAGAAAGTATACAATAATTATTATAATTGTATAGTTTTATTTTAATGCGCATTTCTTGGCGGCCCTTATTTTAAACGTACACAACAAACGCACACAATGTTAATCAAAGGATGCATTGAAGGAAAAGCAGCAATAAAGTAAACTAGAACAGATAATAAGAAACAAGAAAATAATAATGTAAACATTGTATTCTCTGTACGCATTTGCGTTGTGTGTGCGTTGTATGTGCGTTGTGTGTGCGTTGTATGTGCGTTGTGTGTGCGTTGTGTGTGCGTTGTATGTGCGTTGTATGTGCATTTATGTGTTAAAACCAGCAAACTATTCCATCGTACTTTGAATACAGAAATGCAGGTGTTTGTCAGTGTTGCAAGCGCTCTAACCAAGAAGTGACGGATAGAGAGACCACTGGAGGATAAGAAAGATAGAAAGAAAAGAAGGCACAAGCTAATCATCGAAGGACAGGAAACAGAAGAAAACACTTTAGAATGAAGATAACACCAAAAGACTAGCACTCATCAGTGACTGATAACATCCACCAACGCCTACACGTTGATCAATGATCACTGTGGTTGTAATTGTTTGATTTGGTTTTTATTTTTGTTGGCTTTGATTGTTTATTGGCTATGTCTGGAAAGGCTATGCAATACGTTCCAAAACCCTCTTTCCCTACCCTTTTCCACAGGGACCTTCGTTCAACCACCAGGATAGTTCCTTAGGCGCAGCTTCTTGCTAGAAACGACTAAATGACTGCTTCACGAAGGAATATATCTATATATTTTTTTCTTTCTATAATAAGGAAGAAATAGTAATAGTCCAAAGCCCCCATGCTAGAAACCAGGATCGATTTAGAAGATTCCACAGAGGTTTGGTACACAGCAACACATAGCACATGATACCAAACGAAACGACGAGGATTAACACCCGAAGTATAATTGTATGTATACGTATATAAAGATTAACTCTAGCGACTGTTTATTAAAGAGTAATTTATTGGTATTTTAATCGCTACACAGAACTCATTAATCAGGTATAACTTCCAAGACTTTGCTTTTCACCCCATTCACCTGCATTGTGGAAGTGATAAGGGGTACAGTGTTAACTTCGGGTACTGAGCGATTAATGCTGACTTATCAACCTTGTGTTGAAGTCAGTCTGATTGCTGAACATGTAATTCGCGCAAGTCCCTGTGCGCCAAGGTCATCTAGAGTATTGGTCGTGACATGTCGGCTTAGCCAGGTGTGTAAAGTCATCCTGGGTACTGGCCATGACATGGTGGTTTACCATGGTGTGTAACGTCATCCTGGGTACTGGTCGTAATATGATGGCCTAGCCCTTATGTAACGTCAGCCTGGGTACTGGTCACGACATGTTGGTTTATCCCGGTGTGTAAAGTCATCCTGGGTAGTATACTACTGGCGTGTCCCATATGTAAAAGTCAGTGTGGATACTGGGCGTACAAAGCTGGTAAACGTCAACCTGAATACTGGGCGTATAGTGCTGGTTTATGTAAATGTCAACCTGGATACTGGGCATGTGTAGAAGACAGTCTAGAAACTCTAGATACTGGATATTTCTAGAGGTCAGTCTAGATACTGGGCATTTAATGCTGACACTTGTAAAGGTCATCCTGAATACTGGGCCTGTGATAAGGTCAGTCTACTGGGTATATAATGCTGGCGTGTGTAGAGGTCAGCCTGGATGCTAGTGTAGGTAAATGTCAGGCTTGATACTTGGCGTGTAATACTGGCTTGTGTAGAGATCAGCCTGGTTACTGGGCGTGTGTAGAGGTCGCCCTAAGGTGGTCTATGCGTGCGCACTAACCACTGACCAGAGGTTAGGCAATACCGGCTAGATCCTGCACATCTGAGACTTGCTTCTTCTCTTATGTTCTTCGTTGACCATTCGTCCAGGTAAGAAATGTAACGCCAAATAAATGCATTGTATATTAATATAATAAATACATATTGTATGTTAACTATTAATGGAGTGTATTATCTTACATCAGTAGCTGTACACTGTTTAATGAAGACTAAGGTCAGTTATCTTGGACAATTGCTCTCCTGACCATTATTCAAGTGTGTCACGTGTCACGTGAGCGAAGATTATTTTGTCTTAATGCCTCGGAGATTTTATGTTAAGTCCTGGTTTAGAATTTTGCGCACATTGGGCAGGTCGGGGTCACAGTCATATAATATAACTGTGGAAATGGTTGGGACTGACCTTTAGGTTATCGAGCACAAACATTGGTTAGAACTGCATGACAGACTTGAGCAAAAAAAAACTATTTGGTAGTACTGATGCTGGTTCCACGGCAGTTTGTTAGTTGCACTTGGTTCCTGTTATTCCTGGTACGTTCTATACTTTGCACTTCCTTCCTCCTTCTCTTGACCACCACCCTAATTATCTCCTCCTTGTTACCACCGTACCATTATCATCGGTTGTAATAGTGGCGGTAGTAGCTGTAGCTATTCTACTGGTATTAGTTTCAAAATAATTTAAAATATGCTTTTAAGCTGACTTGAAATGTTTCTAGTGTCGGGACTGCTAATAGTCTAAGAAGCCAGAAATGTTCACAGTTAATCAGACACATTCAAATCGCTTCTCCTTTTTATTTCATAAGAAGAAGTTTCTTTTTATTCTTACTACCACCACCCACACTCATCGCCTTACCGACCCATTAAATATGCAAACCCCATTAACCAGACTCTATTCAAGATGAAACAGCCCTTTTTTTCCTCCGAAGCAGGAGACTTAAAACACTTCACACACCCTTGTAGGACAACCGTAAAGACGCAAGTGCGCACGCGCTAACAATGCCTTCCTATACGCCTCGCCTTTTAATTGCATTTATCGGTCGTGAAACTCTCCCGGCCCAATGCGGTCTTTCTCAATCTTTCCTTGGAACATTAGCTTTTGGATTTGAATTATGCAAATGTCCGATGCACAGAACTACTTTGGAAAATGACTGCTTCGCGAACCGATTTGCCTATTTCACTGAACTCGCACGCTTCTCACGTGATTGCAGTTATTTCGTCTTCAAACGTGGTTATTTATAGGTGTAACAGTTACACGATAACTATTTTTCTTTAGCAGGTTTTATTTATTTGTTCAGCGATATGTGATCTTTTTATTCTTGAAACACTTTGATTTAGTCAACGACACACCAGGACTGTTTACACTTTAAAAATGTATTTGTTAATTTTTTTCACTGTATACTTATGGCAGCAGTTGTCCCAGGTTTAAGATTTCAAAGTATTCAGATGTAGGTTTATGTGTTTTGAATTTTTAACATCATTTTCTGTTGTGGGTTTGCACGTAATCATTATGCGTTTGCGCATCATCAGTAAATAAATAACTTACAATTTATTTCTTTTGGACTAGTCATCAACCCTTATTCCCCCCTACCACCATCCAGTGATTGGTTTATCTTGAGTGAGTATTTACATTTACATAAAATAAATAATTATTTGTGACGATGAAGCGTATTTGTATAAACATCTCTGTGTGTGTGTGTGTAGGTGCGTGAGTGTTGTGTGAGTGTGGATGTAAGAGAAAGATGTAAACAAATAAAATAATTCTATAAAGTATGTTCAAGAATCTAATGTAGCATGAGACAAATATGCACACAAACTGTTTTTATAAAAATCATATAATTAAAAATAATTACGAGCACAACTCTTCATTCAACACAATTTTTATTCTTGTATTGTAAAATAAATTATACAACTTACGTGATGTGTACTTTTGAATTTGTTAAGTTTAATATATAATACGGTTTCTTTTTCTAGAATTTCAGCGAAAAATCTACTCACCAAAAACAGAGGAAGATGACACAAGCTTTTACCACCGCCACTGATACCAGAGGTCTGTCATCGATATATGGTGGATCTTTTACCGCCTTGTAGGTTGCATGCTCAGGTCTTTGCGCACACACTTGCAGTTCTCTCTCTCTTACACAAAACACACACACACACACTCACACAAACTCACACAAACACACACACACACACACATTCACATACACGTAGCAGTTATTGTTTATCGACCTTTGTTTGCTTAGCATCTATAATACAAGCATTGGAAACACCAGAATCTCTAATAAAAGCCTTGGAGACAACAGCATCTATAATATATAATATATAATATAAACTTGGAGACACCGGCTTCTATAATACAAGACGTAAAGACTCCGGCATCTCTATTACAAGCCTTGGAGACTCCAGCATCTATAATTTAATAAAAGATTAGTGACACCAGCATCTATAATACAAAATTAGAGACACCAACGTCTATAATACATGCCTTGGTGACACCAGTATCTATAATACATGCCTTGGTGACACCAGCATCTATAATACAAAATTAGAGACACCAGCATGTATAATACAAGATTAGTGACACCAGCATCTATAATACAAAATTAGAGACACCAACGTCATTAATACATGCCTTGGTGACACCAGTATCTATAATACATGCCTTGGTGACACCAGCATCTATAATACAAAATTAGAGACACCAGCATGTATAATACAAGATTCGTGACACCAGCATCTATAATACATGCCTTGGTGACACCAGTATCTATAATACAAGCCTTGGAGACACAACATCTATAATAGAAGATTAGAGACCCCAACATCTTTAACTCAAGATTAGACTCATCACCATCTATAATACAAGATTACAGACACCAGCATCTATAATACAAGCCATGGAGGCAACAGCATCTACATGTATAACACAAGGCAACAGGAAACAAAATAGCTCGGAAGATTTACGAATTTTTCTATTTGTGTAAGAGGAAGAGGTAAATCTGAAATAGATTTTAAACTCTCCCATAATTTTACAGATGAACTCATTGGATACAGAATGGTCCTGATATACTGTTGAACACACCTCATGGACCCCAAAGTGAACATCAGTTCAGGTTTTAAAGAAGTCAGGTAAAGAAAACTATGCAAACATTCATTTTCTAGGTTCATTAATAATTAAAGTGAAAATGAGTGTTATGATTTGATAAATAAGTTGGCTTGAAACGTCGTGAAAACGAATTGAGAGCTGTGCGTATTGGGAGTGTGAATCATTGCCGTGAAGATCTACATCAGATCTGTGTGTAATGGGAGTGTTGACCTGAAGGTCTACATCAGATCTGTAAAGGGGAGTGTATGTCCTTGACCTGAATGTCTACATAAGATCGGTGTGTAATGGGGAGTGTATGTCTTTGACCTGAAGGTCTACATAAGATCGGCTTGTAATGTGGAGTGTATGTCCTTGACCTGAAGGTCTACATAAGATCGGCGTGCAATGGGGAATGTATGTCCTTGACCCGAAGGTCTACATAAGATCGGCGTGTAATGGGGAGTGTTTGCCTTGACCTGAAGGTCTACATAAGATCGGCGTGTAATGGGGACTGTATGTCCTTGACCTGAAGGTCTACATAAGATCGGCGTGTAATGGGGAGTGTATGTCCTTGACCTGGAGGTCTACATAAGATCGGCGTGTAATGGGGAGTGCGTATCTTTGATTTGTAGATCTCTGCATCAGGCATCCGCAACTCAGTCTTTCAGAGCACTTTGTGGAATTCGACAAAAAACAAAACAAACGAAACTGATAGATTTTTTTTCACCATCTTTGAAATAATGCAATAAAGGAACACTTTGCTATTTGTAGAGCACAAGGATATTTATTTCAATTTCAGTTTTCAACGTTTACGCCATTTTCTTTATCAATGGCAACTACATTATAAACCGCAATGCATGCTTTGGTTAAAACATTTTGACGCCAATGTTGGTGCATCAGGAAACAAGTTGTAAAGGCCAGTACACCCATAATACAGTCTTATATGACATGTATTAGGAACGCTTACGTAATACAGTTGTTAGTCCTTTGACAAAACAGATCCTGCTAGGTGACACAAGTTTATCATCAATCATGGAGCCTCTTACATAATATTATAATAAAAATAATAAAATTTACAACGAAACTATATATAATATTACAAAATGTATTAAAGAATTGAAATTATAAGCACTACAACACTCTTCAGGAAAGGCCACCTGATTACATGCAGCTTACAGAATTTTACAATGGCATCTGTGTTTTATTTTCATAGTCCACCGCATGCGTTCATATGTAAACCACTGACATAATGATATCATGAAAATGGTAACAAATATTTATTATAAAAAATGAAAAACACAACACATACACCTAAGCGCATAAATATAAACACACTGCACAAACATACGTAGACAATAACAAATAACAACAAGGAAGTTGATATTTATTTAAGACGCGTTGATCCAACAAAGGTCCCAAACAACGTGTTCACGCGTCCACATTTTTATTTGAAAGCCATTCATTAAAAGAAATATTTAGTTTCAGTTTTATATTCCATCTAGTCGTACCTGTGCAAATTCAGTTGGTCTTTCAAGGCTTTGTAACTATGAATAATTAGAACTAAAGTTAAAACTTGTTGAAATCGTTCAGCTGACGTCAATTTGTGACGTCAAATTAGTCATATGACATATTTCAGCATGAATGAAGCAAACTCTTCAAGTAAACACGATCAATATGAATGATGCCTGTTTGATTTTTTTTAAAGTTTTAAATTTTTATTTCCTTAACAGAAACGAAGTATGTTGTTTAAAACGAACATACAATTATAAAACGATATCATACATAATTTTAAGAGCCAATATACAAAAATTTTGTGTTAGATTTTGTTTTCTAAAATTTCAGATCTAAACCTTTGTTTTTAGTGGAAACATTTCTGTTTCGTTAGAAGACAAATCTTCAGAAGTTGTTGCAACGAGTACATGCTTTTTGGACTCGGTGCTTCCGAATTTCACTGTAGACATCTGGAAGGGTTCTGTATGCACTGAGGTCCACGAAGAGTGGCTTTCATGCCTGCAGCTCAAAAGATGAGCGATCTGTTTGCGGAACTTTTGTCCTGTGGCACAATAGAGGAAAAAATTGATAGAGTGGTTTAGGTACATTAGGAGTTCGCAGATTGTACGACCCAAGGTCAACGCCGTCTTTTTGTTAGGCTCGTACTGCTGCTGGTTCCAGAACGGAGTTAGAATAATCCACACATTCATGGGCAAGGTTGTCAGGAGAAAGGTGAAGGACACCGTCAGGAGCATAAAAGTCATTTTCGTGCTTTCCCCGGGCCCGCAGTGCTTCCGACGCGGTGGGTTCAGCCCCCCTACTTTGCGCCGCACTTGCTGATGGAAGTGATTCGTCGACATGTTTTGTCGGTGATTCCGCGCCGCCACCACCTCCACAATGATGAGAATGTTGAGGACTAGGATGATGACAAATGGAAAGAAGGAGTAGATGAAGGCGTCCACCCACGGCCAGATCTCGTTGACCAGGTGGGTGTGGGGTGCCGCAGCTTCGCAGTTGACCACGTTCTTACCATCTCTGGGGCGCTCGACAATTTCAACAGTCCAGAAGAAATGCATATTGATGGCGAACATCAAAATGACCAGGAAGCCGATGACGACGCGCGCTCGCCTCGTGTTACACATAGTGGACGCCCTCAGAGGATAACACACGACGATGTAACGTTCCACAGTGACAGCAATGATCAGCCACACGGACACGTCACTAACCATGTAGCCCCCCAGGTTAGCCAACTTGCACACCCAATCCGACACAACGTAAAAATCCACCCCTATCAGCTGGATCAGCCACCACCTCAGCAGGCCGACGTAGAGGACCAATGAATCCGTAATTGCCAGAGAGGCCAGGTACAGGAAAAACGACACTTTGGCCATGGGTTGGCGTCGCAGGATGATGAAGGAGATGATGTTGCCGAATGATCCCACGGCGATTAAAACCGGTGGCACGTACAGCAGGAGGTAGTGTTCAAAGGACACCTGAAAGACGTCAGTCTCGGCGTTGGTGGCCCCGTGCGCAATGGTGGCGTTGAGGACTTCTGCGAGCTCCAGTTCGGTCTTGACGTCCGAGATGTTCATCAGCCATATCCGCTCCTCGATGGGTAGCAGGTGGATGAGTCTGTGCAATTCCGTCAGCGAAGGGCTGGAGTACCGAATCACGCTGTAACGAGAGACACGCCCAAACCAGAGACAAATTAATTATTTGTATGCAGTTGTTCCGGGTCAACATTTTGAGTACATTTATAACTGTGTTTACACTAGAGCGAAATACACTTTCGCTAGAATGTCAGTTGCATTACTTTCAGGACAAAATTGGTAGCACAAAAGACTCCACAGCAAACATTTATAACTTTGGAATAAATACATAATATAACTGTTGTGATTGGAACCTGATTGTTTTTTTCTCATGGTACAATGAAGAAGAGCAGACGCAGGTAGGTGTGTGGGTGGTGGCGGGAGGAGGGAAGAAAGCAACAATTTAATTACTACAACCTGCAGAATTTTAGTTAAAATTGTTGAAAAATAGAGAAAACCATAGAATATGCAAATACATAACTAAATAAATCCGAGATAATATTTTTCAAGGAAGAGTGTATTATATATTCTCTTCACTACCAAACTAGTATGTTAACTAAGCGTCTTTGAAGACAATTAATGAAATTAAAGGCCCACAGTTAAATGGAACATGAGACTGATTTTTGTATTCACAATCAGATTTGTCCAAATCCAAGGCTGAGCTAGAAATCATTGGAAAGAAATTCTTCACTTAAAACCTAAGAATCAATATTCAAATCCAAAATATTAATCATATTTGATCACATTTTTGAATTAGGTTTCTTTATCAACAAGAGAATAAATGGCTCCAGAGCAATATTCTCAAGAGTCTCCCTAACAGTTTGTTATAAATAACTTATAATGCCCTCCATTTAGTCGCCAAAATCTTCTGGTAGTGAGTGAGTGATTGGTCGAAATGTACGCTTTATGCAATACTTTTAACAAAGTAAGCACATGTATCTATAAATAGAAATTCCTCGACAATGCTGAAGATGTAATATTTTTAAATCCCCTGATTATTGCGTTTTGGCGAAACAATGGAAATGAGTATTTCTGTTGGAGGGTAATTACTCTTGTTCGCTTAGGAGGGCAAAGGGGTGTAGTTTAGGAGGGCAAAGGGGTGTACGCTTAGGAGGGCAAAACACGTGAGTGCGCTTTATGTGACAGAGACATGCTTTTAGGACGGCAGAAACTGGAGCACGCTTTTGCGGGCAAAAATGTATGTAAGCTGTGAAGGGCAAAATCTTACACTCTCTAGGGGTGAGGAAGAAGAAGAACGGCAACATCACATGCATATACATCATATACATGCAACACCTGCTTTTACGGCGTTTCTTAATTATAATCCTTCACATTTTCTGGTCAACTCTTTGCTCTTACGGCGGCTTTCGACCAAACAGCTATCATCAGTGAGTCTGAAAATGATGTGAGACGCCATCTTAATGTCGATCATTCAATCTGCTCGTGCAAATTCATCGTTTTGCATCTCTCAGTGCTCTTCAACCTCGAAAAAGACTTGTTTCAATGTGCATGATGACGGACACTGTTCTATCTGTTTCACCTTTCCTACAATAAATACTACGTCTCAAGTTCTGCATTTCCAGTCACTGTAAGCTAAGGCTTAAATTTAAGAGCAATGAGTGCACTAATCTGTATATTCTTATTAGCATTCTATAATTTTGATGTCTAGTTCTATTATTTACTTAAGATATCATAGTGTAAACATATTATTAAGTATTGCTATGCATTAGCAAGTGAAGAAAGGTGTTCTTCACATTACTTCGATTTTCGCTTTGCAGCATGGTTCTGGAATCTAACCAGAAAACAAATACTGTGATTATTCAAGGAGGACAAACTAACGTCTTTGATGGCAAAGAAAGAAACTTGCATTGGGAACGAAGGAGCCTGTGACAAAGTTATATATAAAGAAAATAATAATAATATCAAATATGAATTGAAATCACGAGGTGCGTTAGTTCTCTGACCATGGCTAAAACTGCAAAAGTAAATCAAAAGAAACCTAATACAAATATTCTAATGATATAATGAAATGCAAAGACTGCATTTCACCTAGTGGAATGTGAAACCAACAGTACATTGTGTGTCTATCTATTGACGGATTTTGACACAACGAAATCTTTAGCTTCAATAAAACAATAAATATAATGATAAGTGTAAAGAATATACACTAGAATTGGGACCCAACTTCAAAATTGTTCGAGCTATTTAGATACATTCTCACCAGTGTCAATTGGCATTAAGTTTTATTTTGCTGTCTGAGTGAATATAACTTTTTTATAAGATTTCTGTTACTTATGCATTTTGATTTCCTTGAAGGTACGTTCTATTGAGCACATATAGTGTTACAGGGCATTCTTGCGTTGAGCAAAGAGTACTATAGGACATTACGAGTTCATGAAGAATTGAAATCTGTGTAGATGAGAAGAAAGTTTTGCACATTTCTGAGAGTGCTGGCCTTTCTTCCTCATCATCAGAATTTTCTGCTGAACGGATCCTGATCCTGATCCTGGTGTTTACTCTGAAATGCGCACTCCACGCTTACCACAGGTTGGTGGTTGTCACGTGGATTTTGGACGTCAACACAGGTGAGAATGCATCCCATGAGTAACAAATGACATGATCGGTTCATCTCTAACAATGACAAAAGAGTTAAGTTGTTCCATGTGATACAATCTATAATAATCGACCAGAGGGACAATAAGCAGATAAATGAACACCAACGTTGGGACAGTAAACAGATGGTCTCAGTTGATCTGTGTTTTTGGAAATCGAATGTTATTGTTTACTTTTTATTGTTATTATTAAATCTTCTTTGTTCCTGTTATGTTAAACCCACATTTTGTTTAATTTGTTAATGTGACCGAGAAGAGTTGGGTGGGGGTTCTGAGCCAGAAATATGTAAAATGTTATATAAGTCATAATTAATCAAAGGGAAAGATAATGTTGCCAACTAGAGGCATGTCAACTAATTTGTCTGTTATGTTAGACAAGTAAGGGTCCCAAAGAACGGGTGTTACGTTTCCAGTATTTATTTAAAGACCCTGCTTAGAATAATTAAAAGACTTTAAATATAATTAATTCTTCCTCTCATATTCTACGCAGACTGGTTGCTCAATTTATTATCTGACTAATTAAAAGTGCGTCTTGTAGTTCAGACGACAAATTTACAGACTAATAAACTGCGAACTTTTAGCTAGATTTGAAAACAGTTAAATCCCTCTAAATTAATATGCACTCGTCATCAATCTTTCTGCTCATCCGCCCCCATTCAAATCTAAGAATTAATCTAATTGGTCTATTGTGCATAGAAATCAACCACTAAGAGGTATTAACAAAGAAAATAAGATTTAATAAAGTTTAACAAATTAACAATAAATCGAATGCAACGCGAATAGTCTTCACTCTGTCTTTACGCGCCTATGCCTGATTTTTGTCAATCTAAATTGCCAGAAAAGTGTTCCTTTGAGATCTGTACACTTGATCTTGCACTTAGCTCTATTCTTGTATCCTTGGTCTCAACACTCAATCATGCCGGTTCGTTCCCTCAGTCCCCCTTTAACGACACACGTGGTGCATAAGGAATGATGTCCCTTTGTTAGTGGCTAGGAACTGGAATTTTTGCAGCATGGCCCTCAGAGTGGATTTCGACACGCTTATACCAATAAGCTAATGCAGGTGAGGCATGGGTGAACATGAACCAAGAGCCGACCTGTGGATGCAACGTGTTTGGATATAATTCTCAACCTAACAGGTCCTACCTAGGCATGGCTCAATTAAATGCGCTGAACAAAGAGTTTCGACTTCGCGTCGCTTACAATAGATTTAGAAAAAATATAATCGTCTCACATGTGTTCCATTTAACAGTCATGACGTATGAAGCAATAAAATAGATACAACGTTAAATTAATGTTCATACAAGGGGTAATTCAAGCCGACAGAGCGCTTCACAATTTACAATTTAAATTACACGCAATAATTGAATTACATGAAGAATTCATATCGAGCGCAGCATTCTGGCTCTTAGTGAATTAAAACAATATAAATTAAAGTACAGAAATGGAAAAATGGTTACAATAAATTTATATTCCGTAACATATAGGTTTTCAGCTATTTCTCTGAACCATGCTCAAGTGTATATGGAAATCATATAATACATAGCACAAATACATACTTAAACAATACATAGGCAAATACTATTAAATAAAATGATACCTTTGAGAGAAGTCGAAGGGTACCTTGATTCTCTATGGCGCCGGCTGCCTCTCACGACCCGAGTAAGCTGATGGAATTAGCTAAAATGTGCTCGAAGTGAGGGAGCGGAAGCGTGTGGGTACATATATAGAAAGGTATATTGCGTATCACGTGACTGTTCGCAAAGCATGTGGTTGGTTCGAGAACTGGACAATGGTCCTAAAGTTACATAACATCTTGACCTGTTCTAGAAGCACCTAGAAAAAGGAAGCTTTGAACAAAGGGGTCAAGGGTTTCAAATATTCGAATTTGAAGTAAACAAGGCAAGTGGGTCACGAAGTCGGACAATTTTATCAGACTGTGACACCCCCTTGCTTTTGAGGCGTTTATCTTGCCAAAGATAAAATGCCTCCTACAAATTATGTATGATAAAATGTAGAAGTCCACAATGAAGAAAAATTTACACAAAAAAATTTCGACATTCCTAGAAATAAAGTGTGCAACTATATTTCATATTTACAGGAAGGAATCCGTAGGGTTCAGTTAATTGATTAAACAACATTCTATCAGTACCGGCACTTGATGGCATCAAGCACGACTCATGTAATCTGCGCCAACATTCAAAGACCCTTTGATGTAATGAATATTTGCGTCATACTGTGTCAGAAACAAAGACCAACGCATTAAACGGCTGTTCGTAAATTGCGCCTGTCCGAGAAAGGCCAACGGCTGGTGATCGCACTCAATGACAAAGGTTTTTCCGTACAAATAGTTTTCGAACTTTTTTATGGCCCAAACTATTGCAAGACATTCCTTTTCACTGGTGGAATATTTCTGTTCAGTAGTTGTGAGTTTACGGCTTGCATATGCAACTGGGTGTTTGGTGTCATTGTGTTCTTGTAATAACACTGCTCCTAATCCTGTGTTGCTAGCATCAGTCCTTAACAAGAATGGTTTTGTCAGATCTGGCAGTTTAACAACTAAATCTGAAGTCAGTCTAGATTTCAGTGTGTCAAAAGCGTTTTGGCATGCATCAGTCCACACTACCTTTGTAGGCATATTCTTACGTGTCAAGTCAGTCAGAGGACATGCAATGGCACTAAAATCTGGTACGAATTTTCTGTAGTAGTTAGCAAGACCAAGAAAACTTCTAACTTGTGTTTTTGTTAGCGGTTGTGAAGTGTCCTTAAGTTGTGCTATCTTAGCTTCACTTGGCGACATAGTTCCATGACTCAACTTGTGTCCCAAGAAGTCTAAGGAGAATTGTGCTATTTCACACTTCGTAGGGCGGGCAGTGAGGTTGGCTTGCTTTAATCTGGCTAGCACATCTCGTAAGAGTGTTAAGTGCTCCTCCCATGTCTGGGTGCCTAGAATTAAATCATCCATGAAGTTCTCAACTCCACGTCCGTACAGTGGTTCTAACAATGACCGCATCATTTTAGAAAAAATGCTTGGAGCGTTTGAAACTCCGAAAGGCATAACTTTCCATGTGTAGTTTCCTACTGGTGTAGTGAAAGCTAGTATGTGTCGATCAGTGTCCTTGACCTTGATTTGCCAAAAACCGCGTGACAAATCTATTTTGGTATAGTAATGAGCGTTAGCTAGCTTAGTGAAGATGAGATCCGGATCAGGGAGAGGCTCGGCACAAAACTCTGTCACTTGATTGAGTTTGCGGTAGTCTACGCAAAAACGGAACGAGTTATCACGTTTTTTAATCAACACGATGGGTGATCCGTAGGCACTGTCAGTCTTCTCTATGACCCCTAGATCTAACATAGTCTTAATCTCACGTCTAACGTCATCTATCTTGGCGTGTGGCAACGGATACGGCTTCAAACGTATCGGTTTGTTGTCAGTCAGCTTCAGTGAAAATTCTATTAAGTCTGTCAACCCTGGTTTGTCTGTCAGAGTAGATGAGAACTCATTAAGCAATTCATTCACTTCTTTTTTCTGTCTTTCTGTCAAGGCTTCATTTACCCTAACGTCTTTGACAGTTTCGTCCGTCTGTAGAGGACAGTTTGGTAAAGTACCAGTGACGCAATCAGTATCCCCCTCGTCTTCTGTAACTATCGTCGCTACGACAAAATCAGCTTGAGTGGTTTGATCCTCACGGCTTATGTACTTTTTGAGTAGGTTAACATGAAAGATTTTCTCTCTCTTTCCTGTCTGCACCTTATAGTTCAGTCCCCCTAGCTTGGCGGTAACTACAAAGGGCCCCTTCCATTTCATCTGAAGTTTGTTATGTGCTTCAGGAAGCAACAGTAACACCTTGTCATTAACTTCAAATTCTCTAGGTTTGGTGTGCTTATTGTAATATTCTGCCTGTCTAGACTGAGCTATCGTCAAGTTTTCCCGTGCTATCTTGCCTATAGTTTCAAGACGGTTTCTTAAGTCAGTGACGTATGTATAAGTTGTCTTAACTTCGTCATCTGTCTTTTCATCAGTCCAAAGTGCCTTCAAAATCATCATCGGTCCGCGTACAGTACGTCCGTAAAGTAGCTCAAATGGTGAAAACCCGGTGGAAGATTGTGGCACCTCCCTATATGCAAATAGTAGGGCAGGGATGTATCTGTCCCAGTCTTTCGGTTTATCTGTGGCGAGCTTTTTAAGTGTTGTTTTTAATGTCCCATTGTATTTTTCAATCAGACCATTTGCCTGGGGGTGGTATGGTGTGCAAGTAAGATGTTTGATGGAAAGTAAACGATTTACTTCCTTCATTACGTTGCCTATGAATTGACTCCCCTGATCTGTCAAAATTTCAGTAGGAATTCCAACACGACTCCATAATCCGAAAAGGGCTTCGGCGACAGTTTCAGTATCAATATTTTTCAATGGTACTGCGTCGGCGAATCTTGTTGCGTAATCAATAGTGGTCAGCACGTATCGATTACCTCTCGTTGATGTGGGTATTATAGGCCCAATCAAATCCATTGCTACGCGTTTGTAGGGCTCACTGATCAGTTCAGGCTCTCCTAACGGTGCGGGTCTGATTGAATTTTTAGACTGTGTTCTCTGGCATGTGTCGCAACTTAACACGAATCTACGGATATCGGCAGTGATGTCCGGCCAATAAAACTCACTTGTAATACGACTAGTTGTTTTTTGTACACCCATGTGTGCACCAAAAAGACTCTCATGACCTAATCGTAATACGTCATTTCGTTTGGTTTGTGGAACGACTAATTGTTTCCGAAATTCGTCTCCCACTTTCGAATAGCGGTACAATAAACCCTTTTTCAGAATAATGCACGCTTTCTTATTCGAATCGTCAGTGTTGACGTCACTAACAAGTACAGCTTGTCTGCGTAACTTGTCTAGTGTTTCGTCCTCAGCTTGTAATATTTTAATCTCGCTAACTGTTGCTTTATCTACGGCTGGTGCGGCAGACATCGGTGCAGTTACAGATTTGTCTTTACTACTCGCTGCTCTGGTTACAGCGTTAACCAGTGGTGGTTCAGTTGAAGTTTGTTTTTTGCACGGCAAAACATACTTGCAACCAAGGATCACGTCATGCGGTGAGTTTTCCATAACTGCCGCTTTGACTGTTCCTTCTACAAAGTCTGAAACAATCGAGACTTCAGCTACTGGTAAAATGTCTTGTTCGCCGTTTGCAAAGGTGACAGAGATTGTCTCCCCTGTGTAATCGGTACGGTTAACTAATGATGCATTTACTATAGCGTCCAGCTCACACCCTGTATCAAGCAAAGCGATTGTGTCGTGACCGTTTGCTTGTACTGGTGTTCGATTCGACTTTTCCGTTTTAGGTGTATGACTTTCTACTGCATAAACTTTAGCTGTTTTCTTTTCAGGACATGTTCGTGAAAAATGGCCACTATCACCACAAGTGTAACATGCAA
This sequence comes from Sinotaia quadrata, assembly GCA_028829895.1. Classification (NCBI taxonomy): domain Eukaryota; kingdom Metazoa; phylum Mollusca; class Gastropoda; order Architaenioglossa; family Viviparidae; genus Sinotaia; species Sinotaia quadrata. The sequence goes on along the minus strand of CM054181.1, from coordinate 59,079,538 downwards.
GATTCTTTTTATCTTTCTGTTTGTCGGACTTGTTTTTAGTGTCGGGTTTAGATGTTTTATCATCACGCTCATTAGGTGCCTTCCCGTCATTTTTCTTATCCTTTCGAGTCTGCGGTTCGTTCGGTCGAGACTTGTTGTTCGCGTGTGCGTTCGAGAATTGAGAATATGCGTCATCAAAGCGATCGGCGGCGTTGCCTATCTCCTCTAGCGTAGATTTTTCCCTTATTGCTAAGTGAATCAGTAGATCTGATTTGTATGACCCGAGAATGTGGTCCTTTACCATTTCATCCCTAAGACCTGCGTACGTCTGTGGAGTTTCAGCTAGATCTATCCATCTTTGGAACAAGTCCGTGACGCGGCGTATGTACTGTGCGTGCGTCTCTGAACTGGCTTTAGTGGCCTGTTTAAACTTACGTCGGTATGTATCTGCTGTGAGTTTGTAACGTTTCAATAATGCGGCCTTGACTGTGTCGTAATTATCTGACTCAGAATCGCTAAGCTTATTGAATTCGTTTTTCGCAGTACCCTGCAGTAACCCCGATAAATTTATCGCCCAATGTTCCGCTGGAATGTTTGTTGCTCTGGCTAACTTTTCAAACGTTTTTAAATACGCGTCTATTTGATCTTTGTTCTCATCAAATGGGACCATATTTATCTTTGGAATGATGTTTTCAATTCTACTGTGATTATTTCCATCGCTAGAATGCGAATCACCACTGCTTCTGCGGTCACGGTTTGGATTAGTAACTTCTAGTTTCTTTACTTCCCATTCTAACCGTTTTATTTCCGCGTCTGCCGCGATGCGTTTGGCTTCTGTATCCGCTGCGATACGTTTTGTTTCAATGTCGGCTAATCTTTCAGCTTCTAACCTTTTAGCCTCTGCATCAGCTGCGATGCGTTTAGCTTCTGTTTCGGCTAGTTTTTCAGCTTCTAACTTCTTCAGTTCGCGATTAGCAATACGTTCTTCTCTTTCTATCTCTTGCCTCTCTTTTTCCGCTTTTTCCGCTTTCTCTAGCTCAGTTTTAATGTAGCTAGTCAGTTCGTCACCCTGATATCCTATCATGATACCGGCTTCTTTCAGGTCTTCGATAACCTGTTTGCGATCCATTTTACTGTCTTAGCGCGCTGGCTACAATAAGAATGTATCTCGTGAATTGTGTGTTTTAACCGTCGGCGATAACTCCGCTTATCCCGAAAATAACTTTTAGGCTACAACCTTACAAAAATTATTTAATTTACTCAGAACACCTTCCGAAATAAATTGCGCGTTAACTCTTACACGTTTCACCTGCTTGTCACAGTGTCCGCTGTTCCAAGACTTTCGTAATGTCACGGCTCCTACCATACAACATTACACATTATATCTAGCACCCTAAATATAATAGTCCGAAGTCTGTTATTACCGATAACTCTCCTAGCTGGCGGTATAACCTTCGACTCCTCACAATGAAGTACTCAGTAACACAATACTAAATAAATCATTCAATAGCTAACATGACATATTTAACTACGCTTAAATATATCAACATTAACTAACATGCACGCTACTCTGCAAAAGAATACATGCACATGTCACAACAAAAGCAAAGAAAATCAGTGATACAAAAATCAAAAGAACAATTGGCAATTTCTTTTCGTTCGTTCGTTTCTAGGTTTATGATACGCCCTATGTATAAAAATGTTACAAGTTACAATTTAATACATATCAATCCCGCGACGACCCCCACTTGTTACGTTTCCAGTATTTATTTAAAGACCCTGCTTAGAATAATTAAAAGACTTTAAATATAATTAATTCTTCCTCTCATATTCTACGCAGACTGGTTGCTCAATTTATTATCTGACTAATTAAAAGTGCGTCTTGTAGTTCAGACGACAAATTTACAGACTAATAAACTGCGAACTTTTAGCTAGATTTGAAAACAGTTAAATCCCTCTAAATTAATATGCACTCGTCATCAATCTTTCTGCTCATCCGCCCCCATTCAAATCTAAGAATTAATCTAATTGGTCTATTGTGCATAGAAATCAACCACTAAGAGGTATTAACAAAGAAAATAAGATTTAATAAAGTTTAACAAATTAACAATAAATCGAATGCAACGCGAATAGTCTTCACTCTGTCTTTACGCGCCTATGCCTGATTTTTGTCAATCTAAATTGCCAGAAAAGTGTTCCTTTGAGATCTGTACACTTGATCTTGCACTTAGCTCTATTCTTGTATCCTTGGTCTCAACACTCAATCATGCCGGTTCGTTCCCTCAGTCCCCCTTTAACGACACACGTGGTGCATAAGGAATGATGTCCCTTTGTTAGTGGCTAGGAACTGGAATTTTTGCAGCATGGCCCTCAGAGTGGATTTCGACACGCTTATACCAATAAGCTAATGCAGGTGAGGCATGGGTGAACATGAACCAAGAGCCGACCTGTGGATGCAACGTGTTTGGATATAATTCTCAACCTAACAGGTCCTACCTAGGCATGGCTCAATTAAATGCGCTGAACAAAGAGTTTCGACTTCGCGTCGCTTACAATAGATTTAGAAAAAATATAATCGTCTCACATGTGTTCCATTTAACAGTCATGACGTATGAAGCAATAAAATAGATACAACGTTAAATTAATGTTCATACAAGGGGTAATTCAAGCCGACAGAGCGCTTCACAATTTACAATTTAAATTACACGCAATAATTGAATTACATGAAGAATTCATATCGAGCGCAGCATTCTGGCTCTTAGTGAATTAAAACAATATAAATTAAAGTACAGAAATGGAAAAATGGTTACAATAAATTTATATTCCGTAACATATAGGTTTTCAGCTATTTCTCTGAACCATGCTCAAGTGTATATGGAAATCATATAATACATAGCACAAATACATACTTAAACAATACATAGGCAAATACTATTAAATAAAATGATACCTTTGAGAGAAGTCGAAGGGTACCTTGATTCTCTATGGCGCCGGCTGCCTCTCACGACCCGAGTAAGCTGATGGAATTAGCTAAAATGTGCTCGAAGTGAGGGAGCGGAAGCGTGTGGGTACATATATAGAAAGGTATATTGCGTATCACGTGACTGTTCGCAAAGCATGTGGTTGGTTCGAGAACTGGACAATGGTCCTAAAGTTACATAACATCTTGACCTGTTCTAGAAGCACCTAGAAAAAGGAAGCTTTGAACAAAGGGGTCAAGGGTTTCAAATATTCGAATTTGAAGTAAACAAGGCAAGTGGGTCACGAAGTCGGACAATTTTATCAGACTGTGACAACGGGTCTGACATAGAGATTAAAGGATAGATTAACCGCCTGGGCTGTTGTCAGTATTAGAGCTAATCTAATGATTAATAATTTTCATATATATATATATATATAGTGCGACAGGGTCTTTAAATAAAACATGGCATGTAACAATACAAATAAAAGAAATGGAAATGAAAGAGAAAAACGAATTTTGCTAAAATGCGATGCAATGTAATAAGAGATTTATCAACTTGATAATAGCAACTAATTATTTATTTAGACCCTAGCTATTAAAATAGATCCAAAACTCAACAAACTCAACACTGGAACCAGACTCAGGAAAATAGACCCCTCCCTTACCATCTAATACAGAAAAAAAAAACAATCCCTCCCCCTCCCCCCCCCCCCCGAATTCAAAACACAATCCATTTCATTACGGGTGATTATTCATAAGATCTCAAACGTACATTTTCTTAATTTTCTTCAGGGCATTCAAACGCAAACACACAGACATACACAGACGCAATCACACCCACACAGATGCACACTCAGGAACGAAGGTACACATACTAGCACGCACACATACATACATCAATAGAAAGTCTTAACGCGTAGAGACAAGCCTATTAACGAAGTCAAAATGGACACACTCATCTACCGTCAGTGGCAGCCTGCTTTTGGTAATTCCAGACACTACTATTACCGCCCATTGAGGCATATATAACCTTCACCATTCAAGGGATATGGTTTTAAAATAGCTTGTCAAATAAGCCCACAGACAACAAGACTCGAAAAATAAGAGTCGAAAGTGCTTGTCAACTGCGTACATGATTGTTCTTGCTTCACTCGCGTCTATTTTTAGTTTGACGTCAACTGACCGTCTGTTTGCGGAGCTTTCCATTCTAGGCCAGATAGCTCTGGTGATGAATATTTCGTTCATGTCTCTTTGGATGAGTACGTGTGACCCGTCATTAAAAACAAGAATATAAGGGAAACAACTGTCTGTGAAAATGTCAATAGTTCGCTTAGGAGTGATCCCCGCTGATTTGTATTCGACTTGCTCAGTCAGTCTAGCCCTCTCAACATCCTAGATAATTCCGAAGCAATGTGTGCAGTATTTCTTAATGAGACATCTTGTTTGGGTCGCCGAGAATAAGAAGGGAGAAAGGTGGAGAGGTATGTCCTGAGGGCAAAATTCTTTCTAAGTGAATCATAACCAATATATGTAAATTAAATAAAAAAATAAATAAATAAAAAAAATGCGCATTAAGCTGGGATGTCTTATAACATTAGTCATGGGAAAAACAAATATCACTACTAACTCCATTTTTTAATTTAATAGGACTCACCTGAATACACTAGTTCAAACTCCACCCCCACCTCTCCCAAAAATAAAACAACACCAAACCACACCACCCTGCATATGTCTTATTTTTTGTAGGTACTTTATTTTTCAAATATATTTGCAAATATTGTCATGAATGAAGTAGTAAATTTCTAAACTCTTAATTTCAAAGGCAAGATTTTGTGGTGTTCTTACTGCCACTCACAAGTCCGACCACCCATCCATCCATTTATCTTTACATCTAGGCAGACATATACTTTTCTCTTATATTGCAAGTACACATGTAGGCTACACGTTACTTATGTGCGTGTCATGTTTCGCTCAAGGTCATTGCATGTAACACAACTTTATTGATCGTGATCACTCCGTGTGTGCTCCTGTTTCTTCTCATTACGTCGCACAAAACAAGGTTGAGGGTCGTATTCCATTTTAACAAATGAATCGTCGTACACAAAAGAGTTAGAGTTAATTATTTTTCTTTGTTATAACCACCTAACAAGACTGATGTTGATGTTCATTTCTGCTGTCATCGAGTACAGCTCAATTTGAGGCTTCAATTTTCGCTCATGTCATCACACATAAAACAGATACTGTTTAGTATTTATTTTCATCACACATAAAACAGAAGCTGTCAGTATTTTTTGTCATCACAATAAAACAGTCGTGGTCATTAAAGTTGTCGTAAATCAAGACATCTAACTTGGTTGTGACTCAAGCCGATCTGTCTATGCATTGTCACGCATAAAATCGTGACCTATGTGTTTCTCCATGTGATTGTTTTTCTCCCAGAAATTTCTGTCTCACACCTGAATCGCCTCATGGTCACGTATTGACATTTACATCCCCCCCCCTCATTTTCTGACTAGTTGTCACGAATAGTCACATCGCTCTGCTAAGAGCCACAACAACTTTGAACAGCTGCAGTGTGTCTTCAGCATCTTATTGCTATCCCAGAGTGCTCCAAGAACAGTTGAGAAAATATTCATGCACAGATTATGCTAGATCCTAAGAATGACATCGTTCGTGTATGGAAACAAAAGAAAACAAAATAAAGAAATACAATCAAGGAAGGACGAATTTGAATAAAATTAAGATTTGCACGTGGCATCTGTCAGTTAAAAAAAAACACAACTGAAAAATAAATGTAAAATAAATAGACCACCCACTTGTTTCTAGATTTTGTAAGGAAAAAAACATTTGATCCTACGCAGACCATTGATTTCACGCTGTAAAAGATGGCTATGCCGCTGCGCAATTGATTTTTGTCAGTCAGACGTTGGGTTGGGGTTTGCAGATGCTTCTTGCATTTCAAGTTGTTCTGTGCACGAGTCAAAGCAGAGATCTTGAACAGAGACTATACAGAGGTACATACGGATAAACGCACACACTCGAACACATACAAGCACACGCACATACACAAGCATGTGCACACAAATGTATATATTTAAATACCTTTACCTTTCAGCATGAAATAGTTTAGTTCGGAGTGTATAAAGAAATTAATGGTCTTTCAGTTCTCCCGTACTTCCTTTTACGAGCAGCTTTGTTTTAATTCTTACTGGTTTTTTTTTTTGGTTTTTTTTTTTTTTGGGGGGGGACGTCGGATCATGAGCATATGGATAGTGATAAAGTAATTAAAAATAAATAAGCAACGGTACATTAGGCCAACTGCTCATGATGCAGTGTCTGATACATCTGATTGTCTGTGTGTACATTGTACGATCAGGAAAATAACTAATCTGGACTAATGTAATCTCGATTATAATAAGTAAATTAAAGTATTAAGTTGGGGATTTCGGGGTGAAATTATTAAATAGAATAATTAACTTTACATCAGGAAAATCCCTTTACGCCAGGGAGCCAGTATGGGGTAAGCAATTATAACATCATCCTAGGTTTACAGCACGTATAATTAATTCATTTCTTTTTTGTTATTATGGCAAAACTCGCGAATTAGACATGAGCACTGCAGTCAGTTATGCGTGTCCAAGAATTTCAGAAGGAATGAACACCACGTTACGTAATGTTACACTTGTTCAAATCTTGGAACAATATCACAACCCTTTTCATGAATGAAGAAAACTTAGTGTAAATTGCAGTTACAATTTATTTCATGTCAAGCATAATTTCTTATTTTATGAACGATTCTTTTTATCTTTCCAAAAGATCTTGATTAATTTTATTAGTCAGTTGTCAGTAAAGAATTCTGGATTAAATTTAAAACTAAAATGTAACAAAGAAAAGCAAGAATTGTTAACGTCACTAAGTTCACCAGAGGCTGTTGAAAGAAGAAATGTGACCATATCTGAAAATTATCTTTTTCTTCTTCCTTTTAACACGAAGTGAATGGCAACTCAAATTAAATATTTCTTCAGATTTATTATGGAAACCCACAGGCCCTGTCAATAAATATACTTTAAATCGACGTTGAAAGAAGCTATTTTTGCTCCTTTTTCATTAAAGTAATTTGAATTTTAAAAAAATAAGATTTAATGAAAAATGCAATAACGACAAACTGATGCATAAAGTTGAATAGAAAAATGGATAGATTCATAAATAAGTGGTATTTGAAAGATTTATCTAGTTGAATTAGTCTGGAAGAGAGAGAGAGAGAGAGAGAGAGAGAGAGAGAGAGAGAGAGAGAGAGAGAGTGAGAGAGCGAGCTATGTATGTATAATTTGATGATAATTTCGGAATCTGAAAACAACCATGTAAAATTAACAAAAGACAGCGTAGTGTAATCGCAGAGTTGCGCGGCTTCATAAGATGTACACCCAGGAACCAAAAGATTCTAACGGTCATAAGCCCGGCAGCTATCCTAGGAAGAAATTTATCAGGTCATCTCTTAGATGGAGACGAGGCCACGTGACACTTAGAGAACCGGCAGAAAGGACACTCCTTGGACGCCTGGATGAAATTTACCGAGCTGCAAAACAACAGAATGTTGATCAGGCCAGCCCTAAGTTGAGGTTGCATTTATGTCGATGTGACTAGTCAATTAAAAAAAGAACATTGACTGTGACAAATGGTACTTAGACAATGACCCCTCCTCCTCCCCCTAAAAAGAAGAAAAAATGGCAGCAAACGCTCACTCGCAGTCAGGTGGCTTACTCATTGGCTCGCCTCACCGACCAGTCCAAGAGCCACATTTTGGCGCGAGCCGAAGAAACGTCACAAGTTTTATTTACTGCTTACTACTTTCATTTCTGGAATATTTTACAAAGCTTCGCTTATACTTAGTGTTTTTATCTCCCTTGTTGAAAGTGTAGGACTGCTGTGTTAAAACTAAAACTGTAGACACACCTTTTACCCTTGCGTATTTAGTCGAGTGTTTTTACAAGTTGTGATCAATGTCTAACAAAGCGGATAGTGAACGCGATGAAAAGTGATCAATGTCTAACAAAGCGGAGAGTGAACGCGATGAAAAGTGATCAATGTCTAACAAAGCGGAGAGTGAACGCGATGAAAAGTGATCAATGTCTAACAAAGCGGAGAGTGAACGCGATGAAAAGTGATCAATGTCTAACAAAGCGGAGAGTGAACGCGATGAAAAGTGATCAATGTCTAACAAAGCGGAGAGTGAACGCGATGAAAAGTGATCAATGTCTAACAAAGCGGAGAGTGAACGCGATGAAAAGTGATCAATGTCTAACAAAGCGGATAGTGAACGCGATGAAAAGTGATCAATGTCTAACAAAGCGGAGAGTGAACGCAATGAAGAGTGACAGCTTTACTCGAACAGACTTCGACTCTTAGTGCGGAAGAATTATGTTATACAAGGCTTCCTGCCGAGGTGATGTAACATTATTGCGTATATCAGAAATTCATCAATAGACCTAACCACCCACAACATCAGCAACCCAAATGCACTTGAGTGGGTCGGGGGGTTTACTCCCAATAGAAGTAAAGGGAATCTACTCCTAATAAATGTAAATAGGAACCTATTCTCAATAATGTAAATGGAACCTTCTCCCAGAAAATGTAAATCGGAACCAATTCCCAATAAATGTAAATAGGGATTAACTCCTAATAAATGTTAAAGAATCCTACTCGCAGAACATGTGAAGAGAACCTACTTCCAATAAATATAAAGAGAACCCATTCCCAATAAATATTAAGGGAATCTACTCCCAATAAATATTAAGGGAACATACTCCCAATAAATAGTAAGTGAACGCACTCCCAATAAATGTAAAGGGAATATACGCCCGTTAAATGTAAGGGAACCTTCTCCCAATAAATGTAAAGGAATATACTTCCATTAAATGTAAGGAAACCTACTCCCAATAAATATAAAGGTGTATTTGTGAGTGTGTGTACCTGGCGTACGTGTGTGTGTGTGAATGCGTGTGCGCACATGCAACTTTATTTAAATTGTGGAACAAAGATATTAAATGAATTAATTCTAAATCTACTTTAAACTGTAACTTCATTGTGGATTTCCTCGGTATGTAAAATCCCCCCCCCCCCGGTCTCGCACGAAAATCGCATTTTAACACAAATGCATAACACCTCCAAATATCACTTCTTGAGAATCCTTCAGATCACAAACAAATTCGATATTTAAGTCCCATGCGAAATGTTTTGTGACTGATTTACTCAGAACAAATTTTGTAAAGGCTTGATTGCTCATTTTAATCAAATATGTATGCACCATGCATATGTAAATATAATAATAATAATAATAATAATAATAGCCGCAACAACAACAACAAGAGAAGTCAAAATACTGTAGGACTTCGAGATAAGAACAGATCAAGTGATTCCTGCATGAAGACCTGAGACATTGTAGTTCTCAATAAGTCTAACAGAACAGTAACAATCATTGATGTCGCTGTTCCATGTGATAGAAACATAAAAACAAAAGACAAAAAAAATAGAAAAATACCAGGATTAGAAATCTAGAGACTGTAGTATGTAAAAGCAGAAATGATAAATAGAGTGATGGGCGCCTTGGGGAACATAAAATCTGAGTTGGAAGGCTAAGTAAACTCCCTGGAAAACACAGACTTGCTCCACTACTCAAAGCAGCGCTCCTAGGAAGTGCCCACATCTTCCGTAAAACCTTGGATCTCCCAGAATCTTGGTAAGATTCCGAGACCTTGGCTCATAACCGACAATGAACATAAATCGTAGGAAAAGGCATAATAATGATAATATTATTAATAATAAGATTCTTGATAAAGAAATTTGGGTTTTACATGCAGTCTTTGACAAAACAGAACAATGAGATCATAGTAATCATTCCACTCCATTTTTATCATTCTGCTCCATTAATCCATATATTATTAATAATAAATCCCAATAAATGCCCAACTTGTCTCCCGTATGGCAGATCACCTAGCATTGCAGAACTCTATCCCTTACTCAATAACATTTAGAAGACATTTTACTGACACATACTCAACAACATTTAGAAGACGTTTTACTGACACATACTCAACAACATTTAGAAGACGTTTTATTGACACATACTCAACAACATTTAGAAGACGTTTTACTGACACATACTCAACAACATTTAGAAGACGTTTTACTGACACATACTCAACAACATTTAGAAGACGTTTTACTGACACATACTCAACAACATTTAGAAGACGTTTTACTGATACATACTCAACAACATTTAGAATACGTTTTACGGACACATACTCAACAACAATTAGAATACGTTTTACCGACACATACTCAACAACATTTAGAAGACGTTTTACTGACACATACTCAACAACAATTAGAATACGTTTTACCGACACATACTCAACAACATTTAGAATACGTTTTACTGACACATACTCAACAATATTTAGAAGACGTTTTACTGACACATACTCAACAACATTTAGAAGACGTTTTACTGACACATAATTTCTTCCAAAGGTGGAACATCTTACTGTAGGAGTAATTAGATCCGTCTTTTAAAGTTAACGACCTCCCCATCCACCCACTATTATTCCAAACATATAATTTACATAGTATGCGTAAGAAGGACAAATAAGAAACAACAGTAAATTTGTTAAATCAACAATTAAAACGTACAAACGAGCACAGTTGAAAAAACCCAGACACTTATACTATTAAGGAGGATAAATGTTCAGATAATGCCTTCCACTTATTCAGTCTCTATCTTAACAATAAAATAGTCAAATTAGTAATCAATAATCAAATTGTGAGTCTATTTCTCATCACAGAATCAGAGTAGGAGTGTAAGGAACAATTTTAATTTTACATGACCTTAATATGACGTCAGCTGTTAATTTCAAGGTTCAATTTCAAGGTCTGCATTGGATAATAGGTCTAATATGCACCTCTAGGCGTGCTACCCGAACTGTTTCAAAAATTCTGTGCGCAATCTCTCCAGACCAAAGCCGAACCTAACTTCTGCCATATGGTTCTGGAATGGAGATTCACGCAACCAAGCAAGCCTGTTGCCAGCAAGTGTAACAAATAGTGTCGGACACATGTACTGACGTAGCTCAAGTAGACGGCAGTAGATCACTGCAGTCTAAAGCGGATAAAGAAATAAAGGTGCGCTCTTCTCTGAAAAAGTCAAATCAAGGGACAGCATGCACGATTCAGGCCTAAAATGTTTCTACACTTCCATATATCTCCACAGGCATTCTCAAACTTATATTCCTGTAATAAAATCCGTTAGCCCAATTTACACACGTGGGCATAAAATATAACATAATCAAAATCACGAATAACATTTCCACTAGAGATAATGTCATATGTTCAAAAATGCAATACACAAAATCTCTCTAATTACAAAAGCAATTACCTAATCTAATTGCAAACCATAAAATCATCATTCTAAATACATGAACAAAGTCCACTCTTTGTTTATCAGTCAAATGACTCACCAGCTAACGACCGTACTTGATGATGAAAAGTATTGTAGTGACGAGAGACAAAGATTTTGTAAACAGGTCACTTTCTCCTGACTGCTATTGGTTAGATTTGTAAACAGGTCACTTTCTCCTGACTGCTATTGGTTAGATTTGTAAACAGGTCACTTTCTCCTGACTGCTATTGGTTAGATTTGTAAACAGGTCACTTTCTTCTGACTGCTATTGGTTAGATTTGTTATTGACTAGTATCAGATCATTGGTCGCTTATAATTGGTCAGCCACCTAGAACTGGTTTGTGTCACTGGGTGTGTGTGGTGCTGCTCAGCTTGGTTTGCTCACTTGAAAGAAAAGTCGACCATGAAAAATTCCGCTAAGAAAGAGAAGTGGTAATCTTGCTTCAGGCTATCGTTTGCTATAATTTTGGAGAATTCGGACTTCCTTACATATTTCTAGATGTGCACGAAATCTGCTTTCAATTCTTGCTGTATTAAATATTAGCAGCATAAATACAATAATTATTTCATAAACATGTGCAGGCAACTGTGCTCTGCCACCACACTCCATTTATCGTTCCGCTGCACATCTGGTCTGTGTGCTGTCAGACGTTTTAGCTAAAACAACAGTTATTATTACTTTCCTTACGTATTTAATATTATATTTTATTTCATTATATAAAACTAGATGTGAGATATTTTAAAATATATAAATTCCTTTGGCAGATATTTACCAAAACCAAAACCCTTGATGAACTCATTGGACTCAAGGCAATACTAAGATCTCTGCTGCTGCCCTTTCATATCCTATCACAATCTACTACTGTAATTTCATATCCTCTGAAGATCCACTGCAGTTCTTGCATATCCTTCAAGATCTAATCTGTTCTTGCATATCCTGTCAAGACCAACTGCCGTCATTTTAATATTCTGTCCTAGATCTACTGCCGTCATTTAATACTCTGTCCTAGATCTACTGCCGTCATTTAATATTCTGTCCTAGATCTACTGCCGTCATTTAATACTCTGTCCTAGATCTACTGCCGTCATTTTAATATTCTGTCCTAGATCTACTGCCGTTATTTAATATTCTGTCCTAGATCTACTGCCGTCATTTAATATTCTGTCCTAGATCTACTGCCGTCATTTCAAATCCTGTCCAAGACCTGTCCAAGACCTGTCGCCCTTTAATATCCAGTCCCAAAACGACTGACACCATTTCATATCCTGTCCAAAACCTGCCGCCTTTAAAATCTTGTCCAAGCCCGGTTGCCGCCATTTCATATATTGCCCAATTATCACTTCCACTTTATATCCTGTCCAAGACTTGCTGCCCTTAAATATCCAGTCCAAGAACCACTGCCGCCATTTCATATTCTGTCCAAGATCACTGCTGGGTTGTGTCATATAATTCCCAGCGCCACTCCCCCTTCATTAAAATAATGACCAAGGTAATGCAATCTCAACGCCTTCGCCTTCACAAATCCGGAAGTGTCTTGGGGCAGTAGAGACTTTGAAAGTTCTTTTAAAAAAATGGTCATCTGCAAATTTGAGAGAATTTTAATCAAGATAACTCGTCTCAGTAACAATGTCAATCAGAAAATGTGAATAGTTTATTGACAAATGTGATTTGCTTCCAGATCATAATTGCTGGGTGTCTTAAGCCTTTAATGCAGAGAATGCTTTAAAGGCGACATCAGGGTGAATTGTGGTTGTCACGTTTATGTTAACATTTTGTTTGAACAAGGCCTGCAGGAAACATTCGTTCTAAATCTGCCTGTCTCTCGAATAATTCGAACCTAGGGCACACAGGTTGACAATAACCACGGCACTACAAAATTAGTATTTAATGCTATGTGACTAAAGACTCCAAGAACAACATAATTAAGTTAAAACGTCATATGCGCTTAGACTTAGTGGCGTCAACACAGGAACACATAATAACTCTCACACGGTCAATGCACGGACTTGGTGGCGTCAACACAGGAACACATAACAACTCTCACACGGTCAATGCACGGACTTGGTGATTTTGAAAATGGAGACACTATCAAAAGAGATAATTCTTCTCCCCTCCCTCTTTCTCCCCTCGCCTAGCCACAGTATCCATCAAAGGGAAACTATAATTTTATAAATAGGATATTTCTTTCTTCACCAAATCTGATGCAGAAATCTCTACATCGTGTTTGTGTTACTGGTGTGATAACAACGTCAGTAAACTACGATGGCCCATTTCGATGCGAGCTGTAGATGCTTAAATATCATCACTTACCTCGAGACCATTCTTTCCAGAGCCTGCAAGGTCAGGTCATGCTGCACACAAGCTGTCTGAAGCCTTGAAATATGCTAAACGTGTAATAAAATGGCTGGAAGAACAAAAAGAACGTTTCTGTTGGCTGATATGGAAATGAAATCTCTTGGAAGTATTTAACCCGTCTACTTGACCTACTTGAAAAAAATGTCTGCCATCAATTCCACACGCAGACGGGGTGAGGTGGATTGGGGTGGGGGAGTGGAAAAGAGAACGTGAACATGACAGGTCCAAACTCCAGTATATCGCTTACAATTGAACATTGCAACAAATTGTTGAAGCCCCGCCATCCCCACCCACCCCCTCGAGTCCGCCTTGACCGATGCCACACCATTCTTTACGTTATGTACCGTGTCGATCTTCTTGATTGCGGTAAGTCTTGAGTTACAGGAATAAAGGCACTTATGACACCTAGACACTAGGCAATATGACACCTAGGCACTAGGCAATATGACACCTAGACACTAGGCACTTATGACACCTAGACACTAGGCAATATGACACCTAGGACACTAAACACTATGACGTCTATGGCACTCTGCAGTTTGTCTCCTATCGTACTGTGCAGCATGGAACCTATGACACTTAACAGTATGACACCTACGACACAAGGCAATAATGAAGCATTAAGCCAGCTGATTAATACAGCAGTCAAATATGTAAGAATTCTTAAGGATCCTCAAAATATTCTAATGGTTGAAGGGAGATCACATGATAGATTACCCGGATTTCCATCAACCCTCGTAAGGATTAAATTCAAGGACATGTGACTGAAAGTGAAATACCGGAAGTACCTTCTGATATACAAACTCAGTTAAGACCGTTTGGAATTATTTTCTCCAATCTCTTGCAAGTAGTGAACGTAACAACAATCCAACATAACTTCGATTTAAGTCTGTTTACAAGCTTATTCTATTGCGCCATACCACAAAACATATTGAAAGAGGTCACTATAATCCTCAAGAAGCAAGACACATAATTTATGAGCATACTTATACCCATGCAACTAAAAGGGAGTGTTGCATAATTGCCACTAAACTAATGGTGAGTGTTGCAAACGTGACTGAATACATGTCCTCAAGGAGCAACTCACAATTCATGAGTTTACTGATAACTCCGCAACTAATGGTGAGTGTTGCAAACATATTTGAAGAGTCAGTCCTCAAGAAACAAGACTCATAATTCCTGAGCTTACAGATAGCTACGCAACAAACTGGGAATGTTGCAAGCATACCTGAAGAGACGGCTGGCAAACGATATGGTCAACTAAGGTGGAAATAGCGACGTGGGTGTCCTTCCCGATTTCATCTGCAACCCAACTGTCAGAAAATTAAAATAAAATCCACTCCTGCTTATAGTGCTGGATATGTAGTTTAACTCTGGTCACGTGATTCATATGACCAGTAATCACATTTCTTGCTTCATTTTGCTACGACTGTCACTTGCAGAAGTAACACTGCCCACACAGTTGACACAGTAAAGGATAGAAATGGTTAGATAAAGTCACGTGAGAGTGCTGCGATTTGTGACGTAAGTGGACGATATTATGTACCCGTGTTAGTAGCATATAGTGGATGTCTCACCCAGAGTGTCCGTATTTTGCCTGTGTTGTCACATATTGATTGCACTTGGCTGTTTTCATAGTTACCACTTCACATGTTTAACTGTAGTTACAAAGACAAAATTAATATTGTGAAATGAAAGTGAAAATGAAAATCTTACAAAACAATTTGGTTTATACCATAATCATGGTATACATAACCATGGTAAAGCATACAACTCAGATTATACATAATCATGGTAAAGATTACAACTCAGCAGACAGTAGGACCAATAGTATGAAGGAAGTTAAGTAAATGCATTCTTCTCAAACATCAAATTTATTTTGTGTGATAAAATAACATTTTCTCATCCTGTTGTCTAACGCACTTTGGACTCGCACACACATACACATTCACACACACACACACACACACACACACACACACACACACACACACACACACACACACACACACACACACACACATAGAGGATCTCGTACTCTAGCTTACAATAATCTACAGAAAAGAAAATCTATGATTTTTAAGTGGCAAATTGCAAATAACAAAGGAGTGTTTACTTTGGAATAATATTCCCATTATTTTAATTTGTTGATTAACTCTTAATAATGAATAATCCATCTGTTCCAGAACTATTTTCACAGTAAATGTCGACTCAGGCTTTAGTTTGAGATGTGACTCTAGAATGGTAATAAGATGGAACCATGCGTGTCTAATGTAATCTCATCAGTTCTATGCAAAAGCAAACCGAATGAGAAATGAATGTGCCGAGGCACGTCAGCAATGGTAATCCCTACTTGGTGTCAAGAAAGCATTTATATGCCAGTTAACTCCCTTTCTTTTAAAAACTGGTTTATGATCCATAATAATCGAACAGTCTAGAAGTAGACAAAGTAAACAAAGACCAACATACCATTAAGCAGTTAAATGTATATGCCAGTGAACAGTCTAGAAGGAACGATAACTCGTTGGTTTCTGTCATTTTAATCAATTAAGGATGCAACTCTCACGAAGCTAAAATTTCTTCTGAAACTATGCAGCAGAGCCGTTTTCTAATTTATAACAGATGCCTTTATACATCAGGAAAGCTCAGGCGTCTTGAGAGTTTTGCTTCCTGTTCAGAGCAAAATCGATTCACAAGAACCATTGCCTTTGGACCTGCAACATCGGCTTCTAGCCTCTGCGACTAGGAGCATAATTTATTATGTGAAGCGTCCTTGAAAAAAATATTTCATCTGGACACATGGACCCACAACTTAAAACTGTGACACACCTTTCGACTCACGTTTTCAGAATTATGTTCGCCTGTGTTACACCTTTCATTCAACCTTTATAAGCTGCAAATTTGGCGCTCTTCTGACTTAGACACGGCGACGTGAGATTCATTAATTTCTCAATTTCCCTAGCTGCCTGTCCTTTTTACCACCACACACTGCAGCTGACTTAATAGTGTGCATGTAGCTGTCAGTCTAAAAAAAATGGGTCACATTCTCTACCATCTTAGAGGACGTGATGTCATGACTCGTCATTAGCCGCCATATTGATTTTTGTCTTGTTGATATCATCAGCATTTGTGCTGTGAATTGGCGTTCTTTCGGCTGACTGCCACTACCACTGCCACCAGTTTCGATAAACGTACATAAGAAATTCTAACAAAATCGATATACTTAATTGTATAAAATATAATAAAGTTTAACGTAGAACGTCATTGTTACTAGTGTTGTTACAACCCACTGTATCGATATATTAAAGGGGTACTTAAAGATCTGCAGGAGAAAGATATAGATGTAGTCTTCATATGCACTTTTATGCAGACAATAGATTATAGTCTGAATATGAATAATTTATTCATGTTCGCTTGTAAATTTACTGTAGAACATTTATCATTCCCTACTTTAGAGCATTACCCGCACAAAAATAGCGTTCTCTCCTTTAGAACATTGCCCGCACAAAAATATCGCTCTCTACTTTAGAACATTGCCTGCACAAAACTTACGTTCTCTCCTTTAGAACATTGCCCGCACAAAAATAGCGTTCTCTCCTTTAGAACATTGCCTGCACAAAAATAGCGTTCTCTCCTTTAGAACATTGCCCGTACAAAAATAGCGTTCTCTACTACTTTAGAACATTGCCTGCACAAAACTTACGTTCTCTCCTTTAGAACATTGCCCGTACAAAAATAGCGTTCTCTACTTTAGAACATTGCCCGCACAAAAATATCGCTCTCTACTTTAGAACATTGCCCGTACAAAAATAGCGTTCTCTACTACTTTAGAACTGTACTCGCACACAAATATCATTCCCTATTTTACGGTCTGCGAAAAGATTAACTGAAGGTTGTCTAGTTATTATTTGTGATATTCAAATTCCACGGGGTCTTCTTAGATGAAATACGGCAATGTTTGTCACATGATAAGACATTCGACTGAAGAAGTCTGAAAATAACTTTTAACTGAAATCCCAGTAAATACTATAAAGTTCTAAGGGAAGGTTGTTTAAACAAAATATGCAAAGAAGTGGCTGAATACAAAAAACAAATAAAAATAAATAAATAAATAAAAGAAGTCATTTAACAAATTTATTTTTCACACAAACAATAACATATACTCGGTATTCTATAATTAATTCAAGGCCATTGGTCTCTTGCAAGTGATTGCACGGAATGAAAATAAATGCTTTATTGTCAGTCTAGTGCAAGGATTGCTATTTTGCGAATTAAAGATTTCAGATATGAACCATCTCCAAGAAAAAATAGTTATAATATTGCAGACAATTTTACTAAGTACAAATAAATGACACATGAAAACCCAAGACGTTAAGAGAAGAAGAAGCACAAAAGTTATGTTTTTAGAAAGTATTTTATAGATTGAATATTTGTCACTGCCTAATTACAGAAAACAGTATGTACCATCATGCGAAATAAATTAGACCAAGTACAGAGATTACAACGTAACATGATATGATATAACGTAACACAACATAACATAACTAACTTAACACGGGAAAACATTGTGTACATAACATGACATATCGTAACATAACGACATAACGTAACGTAACATAACATAACGTAACCTAACACAGGTTGATTGAAGTGAACACCAGGTGAATACGATGGCAAAGTTTCTGTTCACAGCATCACATGAAGATGGAGAAGTGAGACAATTTCTCCATCACTTCTTGTCATTCACCAATAAAACCAATAACAAAGTACATCACAAGACACACGCACGCACGCACGCACACACGCACACACGTAGCACACCCTTCCCTCACCCCAATCCCACATACAAACACCACACTACTAATCAGCATCAGGTAATGCTTTATTAGAGAGTTTTGTGCATGAACAAAATAAAAAAAAACACATAAAAACAGCAATGTCAGAATGGTAAAAATACAGAAATGTAAAAAAATAAATAAATTAGTCAATAAAAAATAAATAAGTAAAAATTAGACGGATTCATTAAACACTTTGAAGACAATCCCAAGAAAGCTGATTGGTCGAATTGTGATTAATAAACTGTCGGTGTAAATTAATACACAAAGCTATTGATCAGTATTTAAATAGCTGAAATCTCTAAGTGGTTTAACTCAATTATTTATTTTATTAAGTTACGATGTCTGTGAGTGTCGACATATGTATACAAGAGTAAAGTCAAATGGAGAGGGAGGGAGGAAAAAAGAGAGGGAAGGAGGAATTTTACAGACGATGAGAGAGATAGACGTAGATAGAAAAAGAGAGCGAAGGAGAGAAACAGGAAAATGAAATATCATGGAAACGGAAGAGAGAGAGAGAGAGAGAGAGAGAGAGAGAGAGAGAGAGAGAGAGAGAGAGAGAGAGAGAGAGAGAGAGAGAGAGAGACTAAGACAAAACGAATGATATTCTAGCCTGGCAGAAACTAATATTAAAGAGATTAAAAACACTTTCAGGTATTAAAACAGAACACGAGCACGAAGGCTGCTGGGTAGAGTGACGTACGAACTATTTTCTGAGTGCATCCCAAATAAATAAGAAGAATTGTCAACAATACAAAATTATTTACTTTCCACTTAACTCCAAGTCTACACGTCTCCCATTCAGTGGTACCTAATAGTTTTATTTCTCGGTTCATTTACCCCCCCCCCCTAACTTATCAAGACTTCCACTTAGTCACTTTGTACAGACAATGGCTTATAAAGACAAACAATTACGACTCGTCCAACAATTAAAATAAAAAATCTACAGATCCTCAGATGAATAAGTGATTAAGTAAAATTTAATAAGAAAAATTAATGAGAGTTCAAGAACGAAAATCATGTACAATGTACACGTCACCATTTTAATAGTTTCAATTACCTCTCACCTACACTTACAATAGAATAATACCATTTATGGTATTTTGTAAAAATGACAAGCAGTCAAGAATTTATAAAATTCCAGTCATATACTAAACTCCTCCAGGTATATATATTAATTATAAATGACAACAAACAAGTCATCAATTCGAGATATAGATTTAATTAAAAATTTAATAAAATGCGCCAGCATCACTGGACATACAAACAACATGAAGGCTTCATTCAACAGAATTCTCGCATTTCCTAGAGTTAGGTTTCAGCAACCTTAACAAACATCTTAAATCAGCCTTATATACAAATGAAGACTTGACACGTTTGCTCATTAACTGTCCAATACACAAATCAGAACTTCCAATTTCTTTACATTAACAGACTGATAAAATTCAGACAAAACACCATCTCAGCCATTAATCTCACAATGGTGACTGGACAAATGACGTCACACTTAATTATGTATCACAGCAACACTATTCAACACTCTCACCAATACCTCTGGTAGTGTGAGGAAAAATAGTATATAGCAATAATTGCAGTTGTGCTACGAACACTATTGTATACAACAGTCTTAGATTTGGCTGTAACAATGCTTTGATTTTAAACGCACAAGACTTAGATCCCATTCGTATCTCAAGATTTAGCTCTAACGCCTCTACACACAATTAACTTACATGTCATTTGTAGTGCCATTAAACGCATATCACCACAACGCCTATCAACTTGGCGATTCAGCTCTAATTTGTAACGCCTCTAAACATATTTACGTGTCCTGCGCAACGCCTATTAACGCAGGCGGTTTAGCTCTAATTTATAACGCCTTTAAACATATTTACATGTCCTGCGCAACGCCTATTAACGCAGGCGGTTTAGCTCTAATTTATAACGCCTCTAAACATATTTACATGTCCTGCGCAACGCCTATTAACGCAGGCGGTTTAGCTCCAATTTGTAACGCCTCTAAACATACTTGATTTAGAACTCATTCACAACGCCTACGAACCCAGACGGTTTAGCTCCAATTTGAAATGCCTCTAAACGCACAACAGAGTAAAATGTTCTTGACTGCAATATATTCGTTAAACTTCAGCACAGCGACTGGTTGCAGGCCTCGCTTGGGAAGAAAAGGTCGTACGAGCGATTGACAGGTGACCGAGCAATAAATTAGACTTAAAGTTTGGTCACGCGGAAAGGAACTGTTAACGTTATCTCAAGGCTGAACCGAGAGCTTATCAGCAAGGACGCTTAATGGCGTTGAGGTGAGGGAGTACTGGTATGAGTGTGCACAGTTTTTTTTTTTTTTTTAAAACTGAGGAGAGTAGTTGCGGCAAATTGCCTTTGAAAAATTTCTTGACACTGTAGTTCTTGCCACTGAAGACCGTCTTCGAGTGTCAAGGAATTGTAAAATTCTTGAAACTTGGGAAATAGTCTCTTATGTCATTCCTGGACAGCTAGTGAGAGTTTTGAGGATTGTTACACGTATGGTATAGTTTCTAGTCTGAGATTTAAAAGCAAACAAACTAGCACTTTGGTTTAATCAATATTTGATAATTGTTAAACGAGAGTTGGTTAGATGCAAGGTGAGAAAAGTAACTCTGTCAATGAATTACTTCTGACTAGAAAACAGTTGTGCTTTCTTTCCAAACCAATCTTGCTATGTCAAGTTAGTGAATTTGATTACAAATGAGTTTAAATGTTATGGCTGACTAAAAACATTTATGCAATCTTTTATATATTTTAAAAAATTGATCTTGCAAAAGTGAAGCCCTTACGTTGTAAATTACAAACTGAAAAATATTGGGTTTAATGAGTACAAGTAATAAATTACTGACATTAAAGCGTACGCTAAGTATTTAAGCGCTAAGATCTGCCTACCCGTAACTAAACGCTAAGATCTGACTACCCGTATATAAGCGCTAAGATCTGACTACCCGTCTTGGTCTCCTGAATAAAGAACTCAGCTACCGGCACCAGCATTTATATTACATTTATGCGATTTTAAAGTGAAAAGATGCAGATTGTATGTGTAGACCAAAGGATGAATAAAGAAAAACATAAAAAAATTTATAACATCATGTCAACGCGCGCAATATAAAATGTATTTACTGATGAAATAGGTTATTGTAAAGATACACCCAGCAGCTTGGGGTCTGGAAATTCTGCAATATAAAATATATTTACTGATGAAATAGGTTATTGGAAAGACACACCCAGCAGCTTAGGGTCTGGAAATTCTGCAATATAAAATATGTTTACAAATTAAAAATGTTATTGGAAATACACACCAGCAGCGTGGGGTCTGGAAATTCTGCATTATAAAATATATTTACAAATTAAAAATTTTATTTGAAATACACACCAGCAGCTTGGGGTCTGGAAATTCTGCAATATAGAATGTATTTTCAAATGAAATATGTTATTGAAAGATACACCCACAGCTTAGGGTCTGGAAATTCTGCAATATAGAATGTATTTTCAATGAAATATGTTATTGGAAGATACACCCACAGCTTAGGGTCTGGAAATTCTGCAAGTTCTAGGAGAGTATGAGCTGTGCTTTGCGAGGAAAAGGCAAGAGCTTAATAAATGTAAGAAGGGTTATAACTTGTTGTTCTCAGACCAGGTGATCAGATCGTTTGCGCCAAACAGGCAACGCAAGTAACGTCACTGAGTAGTGCAACGCTTCATTGGGGCTGGAAAATGGAGGAAAGGAGGAAAAAATTTAATTAAAAAAATTCTGAAAGTGCGTGTTTATTAAGTAAAGTAATGAGTATTGCTATATAAAGTGCGTGTTTATTAAGTAAAGTAATGAGTATTGCTATATAAAAATGATGTAACAGTACTAAGCAAACGTGCGTGTAATGAAATGTACAAAATATAAACTTGTAATGAAATATACCAAATAAACACTTGTAATGAAACAATACTAAATAAACACTTGTCATGAAACAAATATTATGCACTTGTAATTAAATAATACTAAATAACTTTGTTGTTATGAAATTATTTACTAAATAACTATGCTGTTATGAAACAATACTAAATAAACATTCCGTAATGAAATAATATTAAATATTCGCGTTGTAATTAAACAGCACTAAATAAATAAATAAATGTTGTGTAATGAAACAATGGTAAATAAACGATGTATTAAAAGACTAATAAATAAACATATATGTAATAAAAACAATATTAAGTAAACTTGTAATAAGACAATGGTAAATAAACATACAGTAAAATCATACTCAGTAACATGTAATAAAACAACAGTAAATACACATGTAATAAACAATACTCAATAAACGTCTAATGAAACAATACAAGATAAACATGTTGTAATGGAGCAACGTTCAGTAGCCATGTTGTAATAAAATAATACTAAAGAAGCACGAAATACAATTAGTACGTAAAGCATACTTCTATAGGCACCACCAAAAGCATAGATAAATGTGGGCCACCAAAAACATAGATAAATGTGGGCCACCAAAAACATAGATAAATGTGGGCCACCAAAAACATAGATAAATGTGGGCCACCAAAAACATAGATAAATGTGGGCCACCAAAAACAGATAAATGTGGACCACATTTGAAATAAAAGAACAGAGATCATGAGAGTAATGAATGGTGTGGTAAGCACGAAGGCTGTTCTGAGAGACTGCATGAAAGATGTGTTAAGCTTTGACAATACGTTCAAGAAAGCAGTTCGTTCTAAATGGCAGGGTTCTGACGCACGGAAAGACCTAACATATATCTGTCAGAAGAAATGGACAAATATAAAATATCGGGTGCATGCATTGCTCCGGTTACACTGGACAGCGGAGTGTACATACAGAGTCAAACAGATACTAAGACACCAGCGTAGGTAGGGGTGGATTTGATCGAAAATACACCTGTCAGAAGTAATGGGCAAATATCAAGATCAGGTATCTGCATTGCTCGGGTTAGAATGGACGTTGTAGTATAAAGAGATGTGGTCAAACAGATACTAAGACATGGAATAATACAGGGTTGATAGCTGTATATAACATATAGACATGGAGTAATACAGGGTTGAGATAGCTGTATATAACATATAGACATGGAGTAATACAGGGTTGAGATAGCTGTATATAACATATAGACATGGAGTAATACAGGGTTGAGATAGCTGTATATAACATATAGACATGGAGTAATACAGGGTTGAGATAGCTGTATATAACATATAGACATGGAGTAATACAGGGTTGAGATAGCTGTATATAACATATAGACATGGAGTAATACAGGGTTGAGATAGCTGTATATAACATATAGACATGGAGTAATACAGGGTTGAGATAGCTGTATATAACATATAGACATGGAGTAATACAGGGTTGATAGCTGATAACATATAGACATGGAGTAATACAGGGTTGATAGCTGTATATAACATATAGACATGGAGTAATACAGGCTTGATAGCTGTATATAACATATAGACATGGAGTAATACAGGGGTGAGATAGCTGTATATAACATATAGAGATGAAGTATTTAAAGAGGCGATGTCAGACAGGTACGAAGAGATGAAATGATAGAGGGGTGAGACCAGACATAGTCATATAAGTATGTGGCCGGATATAATTTTATTGTTGGAGTCATAGAGGATTTTAGAGATGGAGTGTATACAAGGTAAAGAGTCGGACAGATATTTTCGGCCGGCGTCTTGTCAGTGAATAAAGCTCAATATAGCTAGTTTCATCAGAAGGAACCAAAATTGTTTCCAATACGTCACGAGTTTGAACTTAATTGTTTCCAGTGCGTCACGAGTTTGAACTTAATTGTTTCCAACACGTCACGAGTTTGAACTTAATTGTTTCCAGTGCGTCACGAGTTTGAACTTAATTGTTTCCAACACGTCACGAGTTTGAACTTAATTGTTTCCAACACGTCACGAGTTTGAACTTTATTGACTTTCAGTCTCCCACCTCTCTAAACTCTAATTGATTTTTAAGCTCCCACTCCCTACCGTAATAGTAAATTGCTTTCATGAATTTCATCGACCTAAAATAAAATGTAATCTCTTCTTCTGAGACCTAAATGACTTTCAGTTTTGTTGTTTTGTGTTTTTGGAATCTTCAATATCTTTAAGCAAAACTATCCTAAGACTACACAATTTTAAATTAAAATATTTCATTTAAATTTAATTATGAAAAAGCCAAACGTCAAGATGAGGATGCAGCTGAAAGTATTGGATTTCATCTGGACCACTTGTCAGCGTCGTGCACACATTGAAAAAGTTTAGATTTTTCAAAACTATAATTTTTTCCTCCATTTGCATAGACACTCGTCAGTCAGGACAAGCCCGGCGGCGGAAAAGCTTGGAAACTTCTGTTCCGTTGGAGTTAAAGCCGGCGGTATTAGTAGTTCTGATTCCAGTGCCGAACATCGAGACGTTGAAAACGAACGAGACACATAAAACTGATGAAGTTTCGTGCAAGGCCGACCACCCTTGAGCTTAAGGTGTAGGAGAATGTAGTTGAGTACGCCATTTCAAAGGGAAATTACAGGGATTTAAAAATAATATTATTTTCCTTTCCGACTCCTGTTAATTCTAGAACTACTGCCATAATCTTTGAGGCGAGTAAGAGATGAGGTGAAACAAATCATTTCTCTTTAATTCATTATTTGATTTCGAGAAACTTATTCTTGTAAATAAAGGAAATAGAGTTATTAACTTAAATTATAAATTAAAGTGACCCACAATCAGCTGTAAGTTGTAAGGTAAAGTGGCTCACAACAGCTGTAAGGTAAATGATTCACAGTCAGCTGTAAGTTGTAAGGTAAAGTGGCTCACAACAGCTATAAGGTAAATGACAGCTGTAAATTGTAAGGTAAAGTGACTTACAATCACCTGTAAGTTGTAAGGTAAAATGATTGATTTTTTTCCTTGAGTAACGCCTGTTCTTCAATACCTCTGACAATTTCCGGGCGGGAGAGAATAATGTACTTGAACCAAACCTCCAGTTAGAAGCAAAAGACAGACGTGCGATACCTAACCAAACTCTAGTTTAATTCGTTGGATCATTTGTAGTTCGGTGATTGAGGTATTAAAGCACATCACGTGTGCTACAGGTTTTGCGTACGCTTAAAGATTTCTTGGAATTGAAAATCAGAAAGAGCACGCCGCTATCCGGAGTCCGGATACAAAACAATCCGAACGCCACAATGCTACTCTAGTTACGCATGGCATCATATTTGACGTTTTATAACTTAATTTTGTTACAAGAGTTCGCCCCCCTCTGCGAAATCAGTGAATGGTGGCAGCAGACGTGAAATCTAATTTAACAGAAAAGAAGATAACTGAGTTATGGAAAATTAGTTGCGAATTTTAGCATATGATTAACGTATTATGACATAAATATTGCTAGCGAACTTTTCAAGAAGCTATAATTTTGGGCAGACGCTTTACTGGATCTATCGATGTCGATTGCACGCATCTAAAATATAACTGTAGTGTCTTATGACGTGACTTATGACGCAACGAGAGACTGAAATCTGTTTGAAGTTAAATTACTTACAAATACAGTTTGCATTATTCTCTGCAGACGTGTCTTGGATTACTGTACAAATATATGAAATAGGAGAAAAAAATCTGTGAATTATTGCAACAAAGAAAGAATGAAAGAAAGAAAAATATAACTTGCAATCAAATTACCAAAACCTAATTTTTATTATTACTCTCAATTCACTCATTCAAACAGAGGTGCATACTCCCCCTATCTTGCTATTACTGCTATTATACAACACTACTACTGCTATTAAACAACACTACTACTGCTATTAAACAACACTACTACTATTATTATACAACACTACTACTACTACACCTATTAAACAACACTACTACTACAACTATTAAACAACACTACTACTGCTATTAAACAACACTACTACTACTACTACTACTACACCTATTAAACAACACTACTACTCCTTCCTATGATATAACACCACTTACAACACTACTATTACTACTATTATACTATCACCGCTACTAACATTACTATACTACTACCAAGAATGCTACTACTACATTACTACCAATACTACTACTACTATACTACTACCATAATACTAGTACGACTAATACTACTATTACTGTACTACTACCAAGACTACAATCAATACTACTACTTCTTCCAAGACTACTACCACTACTGCTACACTACCATTAATACTCCATTACTACAAGTATACCACTTCTAAGAAAAGGAACTATACACAGCTTTTAAAATCCTAACCTGGCGAGAGGGATGGCGGTTACACTTGTATGAATGTTGACCTGCTCGGTCCAGCCAATTTTAAATTAGTCTTCTTAAAAGTGGAGTGTTTACCTGCTCGGTCCAGACAATTTTAAATTAGTCTTCTTAAAAGTGGAGTGTTTACCTGCTCGGTCCAGCCAATTTTAAATTAGTCTTCTTAAAAGTGGAGTGTTTTTGTGAAGTGCCGTCGTGACGTGTACTTATTAATCTGAGTGTTTTCACTGCCATTGGGAATTTTACTTTTCTTTCTCTCCAGAACTTTCACTTATTATCTGAAATGTTTCTTTCAGAACTGCCACAGTACTCTGACTTTCGTGAACTCGATACTTTACTTGTTGGTCGACCAGCCATCGTGACTTTATGAATTCGATTTTCTACCAGTATTTGCGGCACAACGGCCGTGGTAACTTGGCCTTTTGGATTTGGGGTTTCTTGTTTGGTGTGGTTGAATGGCCATGGTAATTTAACCTTAAGAAATGAATTTTGGTGTGGCTAAAATGCCATGTAATTTAACCTTATGAAATGATTTTTGGTGTGGCAGAACGTGCTGATAATTAACTTTATGAAATTAATTTTGGCGTGGTTGAATTGCCATGGTAATTTAACCTTATGTAATGAATTTTTTTCAGAACTACCATCGTAACTTGAACATATCAAATGGAGCTTTCCCAGAACTACCATCATAATTTGTCCCTAAGAAATGAGAGATTTGAAGAACTACCATTGTAACTTACCATTTGAATTGGAGTGTGTTACTGTCGTCAGGGTTTGCTATTGTGAATTGAAGTGTTTTGTGCAGTACTCATAACAAATGACATTTTAAACTCGAGTATTGTGCAGTATTCCAGGAGTAACTGTTAAGGATTTGAGTGTTTTACACTACTCTGATAAAAGGCGCACCTCTCTCCATAAAAACGTGTCCCCAGCACTCCATTAGGACACGTTCCTAGCACTCAATCAGGACATGTTCCCAGCACTCCATTAGGACATGCATTCATAAACTGGAATGCTTTGCATCACTCCTTCAGTACTGCTCTTAGCAGACAGCCTGGAATTGCTCTTATGACCTGGGATATTACGCAATGCTTCAACAAGACTTTCTCGTCCGGGGCTGCAGGTTGCTTTATTTCGCACGACCCCATCACGATCACCACGACAATCGAGTCGTGCCTTCGTGATACGGGTGTGTAGCATTTACGCTAGCAAGCAATTAGAGTTTGCTCAAAGACAAACGGTAAGTGTGAATGAGCCTTCTTTTCATTGACAGCAATGCAAAGCCTTTGGTGCTTCTCTCGTTAACAGCAGTCCCCTGCTGCCCCTCGCTGCTGTCTGGGCTTTAGGGAGGGCGTCATTAGTCATATCTGCGCGTGCAGGAGACACTGACTTCAAAGGTATATTACTATAGTTCAACATTTCAGTATTGTAGAGGAACCTAATCAAATGACAGTCCCCCTCCTTCTGGACTCTGACATAATGGCAAACTTCTCATTCACTTCCGGCAGTGTTTCAATTTGTTTGCCCTCTGGTTGTTTCAGCAGACCTCGAACGTTTTTTAAAAAAAAAAAAATCTCTTTGAAGGAAATGCAAATTTCGTTTTACTTTTTTACTTTTCATCACCACCATACCTAAACTTAAAGTTAGAAAAAGAGTTATTGGATGTTATAGAAACTGACATTGCTTCATGTTCCAGTTCTAAAGGAATAATCCTGTAAACAGTATTACGGCATAGAATAATTCCTATAGGATTTTGAATGAACTCTGGCACATTTTCCATATGAGATTTTTGTTGTTTTGACTTTGAAACACATCTAGTTTATATTTATTAATATGTTTATAAAGTAGAAGAGAATATAGATTTAAATCTGACTTCTCTGGCCAAATTGAGTAATATATGTATCTGATACTCTAATAATTTGAGAGTCTTTCAATTTTTGTGACACAGCTGTCAAATGAAACAATGAGGGGCCCACATCCCCATAATACCAAGGTAGGAAGCTGTGAAAGAAATAAACGTGTCTGCAGTAAAGAGAACAGCAGGCATTGACCTCTGACGTAATGTGATAACAGTGTTTAACAAGTGGTGTGACCTATTGGTAAGGTGATTACGACGGTAAGTGGCGATATGTGTGATGCATCACTTCTTTCACATTTTACTGCAACAAATGAGTCACACGTGACGAATGACGCGATTAGACGCTCATTTGTGACATGACGCACATCCAGGACAACAACAAAGAGTGGGTAGATATCTAGATCAGCAGCAAATGTGTCTTGGCTGAAGTCACAAATAGTCATGCCAGAATAGATTTTTTAGAGTGAAATATAATATGATAAATAGACGACAAAGCATACCTGAAAAGTTAATAAAGTTTAGGTTGAAATCAGAGCCTGCAACACAAAATAAAAATGCTATAATAGTTTAGAAAGAGATAAAAAAAATTGAGTGTAAGAAAGTTTAGGGTTGTTCAGTTAAAATAAATTCCATAATGGGAGCGGTGGCATGTTTTAGCTCTTCAGAAAAAAGTAAAAACCAATTGACCTAGTTTGTAAATAAATCTGGTATTCATGAGCTTCTTGGCACGACAGAATATTCTAGTATACTGTAGTCCATGATGACCCTTACCAGGACATTTGAGCTATTATGGGGATAGTTGACTATACCAGTTATATGGAGTATAGTGTGGTATTACTAATCCTTACAAGCTGACAGTGGAATAACAGTGTCATTAACGCTACCACAGTTAAACAATTGAAAACTAATGTCATTAGTGTTAAGTGGTTAAGTGAAGGAATACAATCTGTAGTACAATCATAGCTGACAATGGAACAATAGCTTTCTTGTGTTCACACAGTTGACAATGGAACAATAGCTTTCTTGTGTTCACACAGGTGACAATGGAACAATAGCTTTCTTGTGTTCACACAGCTGACAGTGGAACGATAACTTTCTTGTGTTCACACAGCTGACAGTGGAACAATAGCGTCCTTGTGTTCACACAGCTGACAGTGGAACAATAGCGTCCTTGTTTTCACACAGCTGACAGTGGAACAACAGCGTCCTTGTGTTCACACAGCTGACAGTGGAACAATAGCATCCTTGTGTTCACACAGCTGACAGTGGAACAATAGCGTCCTTGTGTTCACACAGCTGACAGTGGAACAACAGCGTCCTTGTGTTCACACAGCTGACAGTGGAACAGCAGCGTCTTTGTGTTCACACAGCTGACAATGGAACAACAGCGTCTTTGTGTTCACACAGCTGACAGTAGAACAGTATTACAGAAGTAGTGTTGTTATATCTGAATAGTTGATAATTGGATGTATATCTTTTTTTTTAAAGGTCAGCCTCTTATTTGTTCCAGGAAAGAAGATTACTGTGAGAAGACAAATCCTCCCTTGACTTCCTTCCTTCGTCAGTTTGTTCCTCTAGTTATTTTGTTGTTTACTTATGTTTTGTTTTTTTAGTTTGTTTATTAATGCATTCAGTTACCTTGAGTCCATTTATTCATCTAATTGATATTTATTTAGTTACTTTCTTATTTAATGTGAAAGTAAGGTCCCAATCAAAGGTTTATTTTCAAGCGTCAGTTTAAAAAAATAAGTCATATTTAAAACCACTTTTAGCGCGTTTCAAATTGTGTACAAATTAAAATTGTTTAAAATTATAAGTATTTGCTACAAACCTGTGAATAGGACTCTCATTAGTTTGGGGCGTTGTTGGCCCATTAGAACGCCGTTTACTGCTGAAGATCATGAGGCAGTTTTTTCCTGGTTGCATTTCTACGATACATGTTTCTAGTTCTCCTCCAAAGATTTTGTTCTCTGAGCCCCATTAAGATATACGAATGGATCCATCACATGTGAATCTTTTTCTGTCAAGATAAGGTCTGTTTACAGCACACATGTTGACAACACACTTTAACCCATGTTGACAGCACACTTCAACAAATGTTTAAAGTACACTTCGACCCATGTTGACAGCACACTTCGACCCATGTTGACAACACACTTTGACACATGTTGACAGCACACTTCAACAAATGTTTAAAGTACACTTCGATCCATGTTGACAACACACTTCGACCACAGTTGACAGCACACTTCGACCAAAGTTGACAGCACACCTCGACAAATGTTTAAAGCACACGTCGACCCATGTTGACAGCACACTTCGACCCATGTTGACAGCACACTTCGACCCATGTTGACAGCACACTTCGACCCATGTTGACAGCACACTTCGACCCACGTTGACAGCACACTTCGACCCATGTTGACAACACACTTCAACCAATGTTGACAACACACTTCGACCCATGTTGACAACACACTTCGACCCCTGTTGACAGCACACTTCGACCCCTGTTGACAGCACACTCCGACCCATTAATATTACAATGTTTTATGAGTTTACCGACAGCCAATGAAAACTTGAGACCTTGCTTGGTAATTTTATGACAGCTATTATTTTAGGAAGCCTGACTGGTAATTTTTTTGTTGCTGTATGTGGACTCCCTGAGACTTGTTATCTCTATGTCGTAAACAAAACCTTACAAATGTCAAGTGAGAACAGTCCACACACACACACACACACACACACACACACACACACACACACACACACACACACACACACACACACACACACACACACACACACACACACACACACACACACTCACGCACATATACAAGCGCGCAAACACACACTTTGGTGTGCACCTGGATAAAGCAAAAGTTGATATAAAAAAATAATCATCAAGGAACATCATTCGATCTTGTATGGGGATATTTATAGATACAATATTGCATTAAAAAGTAAAGTTGAGACGGTTATTTTTTCCACAGTTAGTGAGTCTTGTGAAAGATTTGCAAGTATCCCCACTCCTCAAATAGCAATTGTCTGCACACATTAAGAAAATAAAATAATGGTGCAGACTGTTGTTTTTACTGAGTTAATGATATACTGGTTATATGTAACATTGAAAAAAGCAAGCAAGTAGGAAAGAAGGAAAGAAAGAAAGAAAGAAAGGAAGGAAGAAAGAAACAAAGAAGGAAGGAAAGAAAGAAAGAAAGAAAGAAATGAATAAAGAAAAGAAAAAAGAAAGCATACCTAAAATATAAATTCCAGCAAACAATCAGTCAAAGAGAAAAGACCCCAAACAAGTAAATCGGAACGATAAAATTAAAAACAACAAGCAAAATATTAAATGAAAAAAGTAAACGAATAAATAAATTAAATATTAAACAAATACGACAAATAACAGCCAAAATATAAGTCGAAGACGGTAACTAAGTAGCACACAAATACAAACAAACAAACCAAAATCAACAAATACACTAATAAAGAAGCAGACAAGAAACGAAGCAAGCAACCAATCAACGAAAGAATAAACAAGTTAGCATGGAAATGAATGAGGAAAAAGTAAATAGCTCGACAGAGAAGCATGCTGATCAATAGAAAATTAGAAGAAAGCCTTTAAACGCCTTGTCATTATCTCATGCTACTGAGCACCTGTTCATCTGATTCCCTGGAGGGTAGGGCAGGGCTTTCAATTAAATACACATGAGTAAATCACTATTGAGATAAACTGATTTATTATTCACTGTGTTTTACTTGGGGTGGTGGGGTGGTGAAACTAATTTGATTAATGCCATCATGCAATCTACTTAACAAGTTCTTTCATCTATGTATGAAATTTTCAATACAGCTTATTCCGTTTTTAAAACTTCAGTGGGAGCTCGTCTGATAAACAATTCTCTGGGCAGCAGCTTATGCTCACAGTCATTATCATCCAGTCCTAAAGCAGCAACGGTAGTTATTTTGAACTTGAACTCACGCAATATAAACTGTTCATCTTTTTCATCTACATCTTCTCTCTTAGTCTGAAGCCGTCTAGAGCATCGAGAAGTTTAGGGAGACAAACCATTTGAGGAGTGTGACCAATTATATGTTACTTGTGCCTGTAATGTGTGTATGGATGTTGCTGTTGTTATGATTGATACATTTAAGATAGTATTGCTTACTTGCTTTGTTTCCGAATGATCCATACGTCAAGCTGATGATATGGAAGGTGTTAAAATTGTTCGCTCTCCAGGATGATGTACCCAGTGAACCGGTCTGAGAGTCAAAGCGATGCCGATTACCATTTTGAACGTTACTGTTATTGTGGTTAGCCTAATCGCTCAAATGTTACTGTTATTGTGGTTAGCCTAATCGCTCAAATGTTACTGTTATTGTGGTTAGCCTAATCGCTCAAACGTTACGGTTATGGTGAGCTCATAACTCAAACCTACTGTTAATGTGGTGAGCCCATAACTCAAACATTACTATTACTACGATGAGCGCATAAATCATATAAAATAAGGGGCGCTACTCTAGCTTAAAATTTGTAATCCCTATTTCTAAGTCCATATGCGGATGCTATATTAATTTTTCTGTCTGGACATTTTGCAGCTGTGATGATGATTCTGTCTCCTTTTGTGTCTGGTAATGCGCCCTCCCCACCCCCACCCCCACTCACGACCCCAGCGACATAATCAACGATTACACTTCCATTATTGAAAAATATCTAGAATTCTAGGTGAATTTTGAGAGCATATCAGCACAAAACCTATGAAGAATTACAAGACTGATTACATAATCAATTAGTTAAAAACAATTTTACATAGTAATCAATAGTAATCAAATTGAGAAATGACAGTAACAATTTCTACTAACTATTACAGAAGGGCGGATAATCCTGTCCTATTCTAGACCTGGTCACAATAACGCAGAATTATTTCTGTGCTGTTTAGAGCAAAAAGAATTCACAGCTGGTATAGCAACACTCATTTCTTCAATAGTAAATCAGTGACTACAACTTGCGGAAAAGTAGGAACTTGAAACATGGTTACGACCCTTTATCTCAGATCCACTTCCAGATGAAATGCGTTAATGAAGAGGGGTCACTCGCCCTTAGGCAATCAGACTCAAATTTGTTAGAGTTCCTGTTGGCTACTGGGATATTGTGGCTGTTTAGTAAAATATGCAACAGGAGACAGCCTAGCAAAGGGAAGTGCAACTCTTTCAGACAGCAATCGAAATACTATCAGGAGATAACTCTACAGCGAACGGTGCAAAATTACTTCCATTTTATTTTGTGGTCACTGTAGTTCAACGTTATTACCTATTTTGGTTAGACTGAGTACAAACGTTTTTCGTAAATACTCTATTGAACCTTTAAAAGCATAGAATTATTGTAAACTAAACGCTGATTTCAGCAAAATTTAAAACGAACGACATAACTAAATTAAAGCAGTTTTCTGTTCTCTAACTCATTTGATAAAAGAGTGCCATCATTATGACACGCGTCCACTGAAAACTTAGTCATATTTATGTAACACAATAGATCGCTTAGTGCAATATGATCAAGGACGATTTTGTTACACGCACAAATTTACACTCTACACAGGGATTGCACAACCACATGCATACATCAAAGCAACGTTGCAACTGAGACCGAGTGCAATGCGACTGAGCGGCGAAATTTAGCATACGAAATAAACTGCACTGTATTCATTGGCCATAATAATTAATAATTGTGTTTTCAGATTAATCGAAATATGAACCTTGTGATGAAATTAACAGCAAATTGATTTCCGTTTTAAACGGGAGCTCAAAGCGGGAGCACAAACACTTCTGACAAAACATTCCCAATTAAAAGAAACGAAACTGTCGGAGTTTGCTTTTTTTGAACTGCAAAATAAACTGCTAATTAATTTAATACATTGACTAAATGTTAATCTAAATAATTCATCAGAGAGTGTCGAGATTTAAATTCGTTACTAATCAATTTAACGGGAAAACGAACCTGTTGCCGGAAATAGGTCTAACTCACAACATACCCTTGTTTACAGAGCTAGATCTAACTCACAACATACCCTTGTTTACAAAGCTAGATCTAATTCACAACATTCCCTTGTTTACAAAGCTAGATCTAACTCACAACATACCCTTGTTTACAAAACTAGCTTCAAGTCTGGGGATGGACTCAAAACAGAGAAACAAAGAGGGCGGACATTTATAAAGTAAAAAGAATTATAAACAATCATTACCTGGCAGCGAAAATGTCAAAATCGGATTATAATGCCAAAGCGACAAGTGCTACATCACTGAAATTATCACGCAAAATTTGAGAAATAACGCCTTGTTATCTAGACTACATCATGTATATCACACGCCTATTTCCTAGTCCATGCTGCCTGAATTCTCCGGCCGGAAATGCAGGGCACATAACTCTCATTGAGCAGACAGCCCCTTCTCCGACCAAGGTAAAGAGTACGAAGCAAGCAAGAGTTCAGCCCCCTTGCAGTACTATCTCATACTCCACAGGATAGTTACAGATTAAAAAAAGAACCCAATGTGTTTATTTTAATAATGATATATTTTAATGAAAGCAAACAGAAAGAAAATCGGATTTAATTTATTCTCTCAAACAGTCAAGTCCTGGAGGCCCAATCCACAAACCAGCCCAGTAAAATCCAAAACTATTGCAAGGTCATGTGTCCACAATATGGTGGATATAATACACTATGTTTGTTGAATTTCGATCTTGGCTTCACAAAACAAAACAAAACAACAAAAGTCTCTCACCCCCCCCCCCCAACCCATAACTCCTGTTGTCATTAAGAAACGCTTTGCAGTCATTATTGAATACAATCATAGGATACAAGTCGCCATTTTTGCATTACGTCGAGCGCGCATGCGCATTACACTGTTCAAGACGATTGGTTTAAGGAATGGGAAATAATATGGCTCCCATAAGATATTAAAAGAAAATGGATTCCACAAGCGTACCTACTAATGATACAAACTCCAACAGTGTAAAGTTGCTTTCGAGTTCCCTCATTATAGTTAATGTCTGAGAAAATAAACTTGCCAAACATTTTGCACTGAAACACGGTACACACTATAAATCATGTTTGAAGCTACGATGCGCATTGATTTTACATCAGCAAGAGACACGAATTTTATTTTTAAAGTTGAAAGAGAGAGAGAGAGAGAGAGAGAAACGACAATAAAGCCGCATATGTTCTTAGGTGTAAAATTACTCGGTGTCTTTTAAAATCTTTTGTTTTTCTTTTATTTATTTGTCTTTGTCTTATCTTTGTCATTTCCTTTACTCCTTTCCTTTTCAAGTGTTTAGAGAAGGAAATATTGTAACATAGTGGATAATATCAAAGCCTGAACCGCAGAATGAGTAATTGAAATTACTATCCCTATAATTATACAGCAAGGCACATAATTGTACATATATTAATATTAATGTGTAGAGGTTATTACCTGGATAACCAGTAACTCTTAGCACTAATCTGTGGTTCAAACATTAATATTAATGTGTAGAGGTTATTAACTTGATAACAAATACAGACACTAATATTAATGTGTAGAGGTTATTACCTAGATTACCAATAAATCATAGCACTAAATCTGCAGTACAGACATTAATATTATAGAGATTAGTAACTGGATAAACAATACATACATTCATATTAAAATAGAGGTTATTAATTCGATAACCAATACAGACATTAATATTAATGTGTAGAGGTTATTACCTGGATTACCAATAAATCAAACCACTAAATCTGTGGTAAAGAAATTAATATTAATGTGTAGAAATTACTAACTGGATAAACAATACAGACATTAATATTAAAATAGAGGTTATTAACTCGATAAACAATACAGACATTAACATTAATGTGTAGAGGTTATTACCTGGATTCCCAAATATGTGGTACAGACATTAATATTAATGTGTAGATCTTATTAACTGGATAACGAATGAAGACATTAATATTAATGTGTAGAGGTTATTACGTGGATAACCAACATCTCTTTGCACTAATCTTTAGTACAAAGTTTGTAAGATCATGAGATTGATACCCATCCAGGTCGATGGGATTTCGACAAACAACACCTATATCTCTAGCCATCAAGCAAAGATGTGAAGCGCTAGAGATCTTAAAATATAAAGCTTTGGAAATCTTAGGATGTTAAGCACTAGAGACCTAGGATGTGAAGCTCTCCTACAAATGAACACCTAACTGTATTACTATTATTATATTAAGTAGTAGAAATGGTATTGCTGCTGTTGTTGTCTCTATCCCACACACTTCAGCCTCAATACATAATTTCAGTGCAGAGAGGTTTTCATTAATATGTTTACCACCAAAAATAAAAATTGAAATAATTATGACTAAGATAAAATTGAACAGTTGAAGAGCAATACTACTCAATTGGAAAAAAAATCAACCACCAGAAACAACGGCAACAAAAGGCCCAACTAATACCCTCTCCTCCTTCAGTAATTAAAAAAATAATTAAAAAGTAAATAAAAATAAATTCTTATATTATTTTAGTAAAAGAGGCTCGCTCCCCCGCCTCCATTATACCAAGTTGAACTCAACACTCCTGAATGCTGAAAACAAGAACATGTGCGCGCTTTATTTAATTATTGGGCAATATTGTCGAGAAGTCTTCCCTGAAGGCAAACTGATTACATGAAAACGAATATCAAATTCCCATTCTTTACTACACCAACAGGCAGGCACCACCAGTTGCAGCGCCACCCAGTTGATCCAGTCAGTGGCAAATTTGGGAGATGAGTTTGGGAGAGTGTTCTTTCAAACTGTCGTCGTGTCACACAGCAAGCATTGGGAGTCGAGGTCACACACAAATTCATAACCCTCCCTCAAACAAAATGACACACTCGCAATTCGAGTGTTAAAAATGCGATTACTGCAACTGTCAGCTGCAGTTGTGGCATGCAATAAAAAACG
Organism: Sinotaia quadrata; assembly: GCA_028829895.1. NCBI lineage: Eukaryota > Metazoa > Mollusca > Gastropoda > Architaenioglossa > Viviparidae > Sinotaia > Sinotaia quadrata. Next base: position 59,041,774 of record CM054181.1, on the reverse strand, counting down.
CAGCAGAATCTTCAACCGTTCAAAACATTGCTTGTTCAGATCAGTCTGAGAGCTCCTAGAGCCGAACACGCTCATGTTACACTACAGCCTCCCGCCCTAGTGATTTGCTCCATGTAGAATCAAGTGCACCTTCCAGTCTAGCTTACTGTTGGTTCTCAGCCATGTGCGTTGGTCAGTTTGTGTCTTGGATGTAAACCTGGAGCTTAAAGAGTAGTCACCATCACTACCACCACTATGACTATGACCACAATGATTTTGCTTTAACCCATTGTATACATATACACATCATTAATATCCAGGATAGTTTACAGTTTAATCATTTGCATTTATTATAATAAAAACTGTTTATAGTTACCGGGTTTGCTTCTTAACGGCAAACATGGAATGGTCTGTTGAAAATGATATAGATTGTGTTGCTTTGTTTTCCGAGAAAAAAACTATAATTCGTTTTGGTCCTGTATGGACTGAATGGGCATCATCATCATCATCATCATCATCATCATCATCATCATCATCATCATCATCATCATCATCATCATCATCATCATCATCATCATCATCATCATCATCATCATCATCATCACCACCACCACCACCACCACCATCATCATCATCATCATCATCATCACTATCATCGTTGTCGTCATCATCGTCGTCATCACCCACCGCCATCAGTAGCATCACCTCCACCATAATCATCATCATTGTCGTCATAAACTTCATTATCATCCCACCACCACCTCCATCAATGACATGAACGACATCATCAATCCTAATTTATTTTCTTTTCGCAGTTAAATCTGTACAAGAGTAGCATAGGAAGAGAGAGGCAATCATTTCTAATATATCCAAACGAATTAACGTCTCCGCCTTAAATTGAATGAAGCGACTCCATCTTGTTAATACTGATTGACTTATTCGCTGTAAAGACTGTTTTATGTGACTAACCGCCTACACGTTTACCGTAGCTTTCTCCAGTTTTGTTTCTGTGATTGACCCGTCTGCGTACTTACATTCTTTGATTGACACGTCTGCGTACTTACATTCTTTGATTGACACGTCTGCGTACTTACATTCTTTGATTGACACGTCTGCGTACTTACATTCTTTGTTTGACACGTCTGCGTATTTACATTCTTTGATTGACACGTCTGCGTACTTACATTCTTTGATTGACACGTCTGCGTACTTACATTCTTTGTTTGACACGTCTGCGTATTTACATTCTTTGATTGACACGTCTGCGTACTTACATTCTTTGATTGATACGTCTGCGTACTTACATTCTTTGATTGACACGTCTGCGTACTTACATTCTTTGATTGACACGTCTGCGTACTTACACTCAACTCATACTTAGAAGAAGAGAGATACGAGACAAAATGATATACACACGGACAGACTGACGGATAATAAATAAACAAATGTGTAACACACAGCACGCACAAAGAGATACAGAGAGTGAGAGAAAAATAGATAAACAAACAAGGAAATACAAAACAGACCGAAATAGATATATAGATTGACACACTGAACGACAAAGACATAGATGTATACATTTAGGAACAGAGCGACAAAGACATAGATATATAGATTGACAAGCAGAATGACAAAGACATAGATATATAGATTGAAAAGCAGAATGACAAAGAGATAGATATATAAGTGAAAGATAGCTTAGTAAGTGTCCAAAAATATTTCAATATTGAAACAGATAGACAGATAAATAGTTATGAATGAAGTTGGACTAATAGACAAACAGTTCTATATCCTGATACATAAATAAATCGAAGTAGAGAAACATAGACAGGTAAAGAGGCAGGCAGGTAATCAAACAGATATAATGCTTACAATTCATATATATATGCAATACGAAAAAGAAATCACTAACTCAATTAAAAAATTTCCAACACACAATCGCGTTAACGTTGTAGGTACAAGAATTCTTTTCTCAAAGAACAGGCTCCAGATTACCATTTTGCATCCAGGAAGGGACAGACAATGGAAAGAATATCTACCGTTCTCCACATTAAAAAAAATCCAATATTATTATGTAGTATTGCTAGCATCGGATACACTCATTGCCTGAAATGCTGCAGGCTTGTTGGTTCGTGAATTGCGTTGGATAACCTCCCTTTTCAAATAAGCAGACTCCTCATTTTGATCTTCTTTGGAAATGTCCAACGTTATTAAGAGATGTTCTGTGCATTGACGTCCGCTTTCGCGCTGACCAGTCATATGATTATCGACCCTGGCGTGTCTGAAGCCTCGTCATTTTCTCACACTGAAAATTGCTTGGAAATTCTGGCAGCCAATTGCCAAGAGGAGACGATGCTGTTGCTATTCTGTGTATTTCTTTAGAATCGAACGAGTGTTGATTCTCTGACAGTCGGACTAATTACTCCAAATTCACAGCAGAGCGCTGCCTTCCAGATTGCTTATAACAAACTTACGTGATCTGAAGTTTAGTAGAGGATATTGTGCCAGCAGCTGACCTCAAAGTGTGTGCGCACGCTATACACCCACCCCCAGCCCCCACCCCACCCACACACGAGCACTGTGATGAAAAAGCAAGATTTAATGCAATGGAATAGAATTGACACTCACCAAGGGAAATAAACAGAATAATGTTTCCAGATGGTGGATAAGCGTGAACAACTTGGAGACGATAATACAGCACCTTTTTCCTTGTATCGAAACGTACTTTCATTAATACTTTACCAATACTAAAACATTTTCTTTTCAGGATCGAAACGTACTTTCAGTAATACTTTACCAATACTAAAACATTTTCTTTTCAGGATCGAAACGTACTTTCAGTAATACTTTACCAATACTAAAACATTTTCTTTTCAGGATCGAAACGTACTTTCAGTAATACTTTACCAATACTAAAACATTTTCTTTTCAGGATCGAAACGTACTTTCAGTAATACTTTACCAATACTAACACATTTTCTTTTCAGGATCGAAACGTACTTTCATTAATACTTTACCAATACTAAAACATTTTTTCAGGATAGTAACGTACTTTCATTAATGCTTTACCAATAATAAAACATTTCTTTTCTTGTATCGAAACGTACTGTCATCTAGGTTTTATCAATAGTATAATTAAAAAAAAAAGAAATATATGTTTCATTCAAAATATCTATATAACATGAAAGAGGCATTTTTAGATTGCTTCAATTAAAGGGAGAGAAGTTTAATGAATTATTTTGGGGGATTATATACCTTATATCTCCGAAATGCGTTCTTATTTTCTTTATATATTAACAAATAAAGATAATTTCGCTTTAACACTTTTAAGTTCATTCTTTCTGCCCTCCTCTCTCCTCAAACGCATAATACATGACAGGATGCACTGAGTAAATAAACTATATTTGGCTATTGTTTAGTAATTTTAAGTAATTTTATTATCAGTGACATGCAAACAATATCTGGCTTTTTGTTTTGTAATTTATTATCAAAGAATCACTTAAAGAAACTTTCGGCTAGCGTTTTGCAATTTATTATCAAAGTATCACTTAAAGAAACTTTCGGCTAGCGTTTTGTAATTTATAATCCAAATGTCACAGTGTTTACGTAAGTATGGGAGCTAAGTAATAAAAAGATTATACATGTAACAGAAAAAAGAAAGCAACAAGGAAGAAAGGTTACAATGAAAACAAAATAACACAAAAAAAGAAATAAGAAGGAAGTAATAAAGAAAATAATATACGAAGGAAAGAAAGAACAAGGAAATAGAGAAACGAACAAAGGAAAGTTACAGGAGAAAGAGAGAAAGTAGGAAAGGAGAGTTACAGGAGAAAGAGAGAAACAAACAAAGGAAAAGTTACAAGAGAAAGAGAGAAACAAGGAAAGGAAAGTTACAGGAGAAAGAGAGAAACTAGGAAAGGAAAGTTGCAAGGGAAATAAAATAGAATATTCATTCAAACATCGTATAAAGCAAGAAAGAAACAAATGAAGGAAGCAGCGAAAGAGGGATAATAACACTCTATTCCCCCCCCCCCCCCCCAACTTTCGTTGTAGAAGAAAAGATAAACGAATCCAGAGAATAAAAATGAAGAAATTAAAAAAAAATTACAAGAAAAGAATTAAAGAATTATAAAAAAAACAACAACATACAAACAACCAAATAAACAAACTGTGAGTGCCAAAAATAGACTTGCCAATTTCTCTGTGAAAATCACCTTAGTATTGCCAAGTCAGCGCTTGATAAGACAACTGTGTGTTTTATTGTATTTTTGACATCGCAAGGGAAACAAATTTTAATTACGTTTGGAAGTGCAGAATGCTCTGACTTAAAAGAAGCCGGAGTCATTTCCCCTTTCTACAATGGCGTGAATTTTCTGCCCACATGGGCACATTCAAAATACCTTACCAAGAATCATCGACAAAAGAAAACGAATCAAAGAAGAGCTAACAATGCTAGCCTTATTCTGATCCCCCACCCCACCCCGTCATGCAGCATGAAGTATAATATAATTAGGTTTCAATACGTAGTCTTTTTCTCTCTGTATGTATGTGTGTGTGTGTGTGTGTGTGTGTGTGTGTGTTTGTTTGTTAGTTCGTGTGTGTATTTACGTTTATTTATGTGTGATTGTGTGAAAAATAAATGGCCGGTAAGGTGGGAGTAAGAAATAATATTTATTTTACTTGTTATTTGCTTGATCATCTTTCCTTCTTTTTCATCTTTCGTTTTGTTTTCTTTAATAACCGATGACCTTTGTACACCGAGCACCGTGCAGTACACGAAGGGAACCATGTTGTGTCTAATGTTCTTTTGGTTACTGTAGATCTTTAAAAAAAATAATATACCTCTACTCGCCCCCCCCCCATCCCTTCACTTTATTTAAAAAAAAACAAAACAATCTATCTGTTGTCTGTGAACACGTCGCCCGGATTATTTAGCTGTTTCAAGGTAACATTTTAAGTTAGGAAATATACAGTCTCTCATACACACTCGCTAGCACACAAACATACTTATGTGCATTCACAAATATTTACATCAAATAGACGCTCTCGCTACGAACCCAAATGCATGTGCACGGAGACACACACACACACACACACACACACGTACACAAACATACACACACGTACACACACGTACACACACACACACACGCACACACACACACGTACACACACACACGTATACACACACGCACACACACACACACACACACACGCATTCATTCACACGAAGAATAATAAGGATGAACTAGTCTGCCAGTTTAATGAACTAGATACATGAGAACATTATTGATGTCTGAATGCTATTTTCTTCACTGATTAGTTCAGGGATTTTCTTTTAGCAAAATAATTAAAATTAGGCTATTCTTTCAATGTCTTGTATCATACCTCTGATTAGAGGCGAAGAGGTATTACGTATAGTAATGAGGTATTACTTAAAGTACATTCTTTGATGAGGTCATACACGTCTGTCTAGTAAAATCGAATTAAAGATATTTTATTTTCAACATTCTGGAATAATTTATGTTTGAATAAGATTCATGAAAGGGCGCGATAAATCACATTATCAATGAGTAAATAAACCAAAAGACATTTTAAGACTGTGATTCACAATTAAATCATTCAAGTTGCAAATCGTAACACTGCCCAAAGAACTTTTTCCGTAACACTGCCCAAAGAACTTTTTCCGTAACACTGCCCAAATCCATTTACAATCGAATTGTTTCGCTAGCACTTTAGTTAAACACATTCTTAATTAGATGTAAAATCTAATTTGGTAACCATTGGAAATTTGACTATTTTGCCTGTGGTCATCTGCACAGTAAGGTTAACAATTTGCGAGCCTAGTGACCGAACGCAGCGCTATCTTGAAGGCCAGTGGAAGCTGTGTAGTACACTCTCAAGGCCGTTGGCGAAGAAATCACGAACTAGCTTTTGGGAAAATAAAAAGTTATTTTCGTCTTTAATTCGATTAGTGTCTAACTCGTAACCAAACATTATTTTAATTATGTATTACAAAAATTAATTATACAAGCATTTAAAGAGTGTAGAAGAATATACTTCAGCAAACAACAAAACCAAAACAAAAAGAAAAAATCCCAAAGCAAAAATCAAGGAAAACAAAGAAGCAGAATTGAACATTCAAATACATACGGATCTTCTTCTCTAATTGGTTTTGATAATTCTGTTTTGTATTCTGGCCGGTTTAGTTTTGTATTGTGACCAATTTTGTTTTGTATTGTGATCGGTTCTGTGTTGTATTGGACCAGTTCTGTACTGTGTTGTGACCGGCTCTGGTTTATAGTGTGACCGGTTCTGTTTTGTATTTTGGCAGGTTCTGTGTTGCATTGTATCCAGTTCTGTTTTGTACTGTGACCGACTCTGTTTTGTATTGTGACCTGCTCTTTTTGTATTTTGATCGGTTCTGTGTTGTGATCGATTCTATTTAGTATTGAGAAAGGTTCTGTTTCGCATTGTGACCGGTTGTGTTTGTATTGTGACCTGCTCTTTCTGTATTGTGACCGGTTCTGTTTTGTATTTTGACCGGTTCTATATTGTATCGCGACCGGTTCTATTTTGTATTGTGACCAGTTCTGTTTTGCATTGTGTTCGGTTCTGTTTTGTGTTGTGACCGATTCTATTTTGTACTGTGATTGGTTCTGTTTTGCATTGTGATTGATTCTTGTTTGTATTGTGACTAGTTCTGTTTTGCATTGTGACCAGTTTTGTTTTGTAGTGTGATCGATTCTATTTTATATTGTGACCGATTCTATTTTGTACTGCGATAGATTCTATTTTGTATTAAGGCTGGGATTCTTTTACGAAGGAACTGGTCTTCGTCTGACTAGGGGATTGTGGCGCTGTAAGGTGCTGATAAGGCCATGAAAACATAATTTGTTTTATTAACAAGTATGAAAACAATATGTTTTATTAACAGTAAAAGTCGTAAGCCGTAATATATCACGCCTTGTATTTTGTATCGACCTCTAAAATACAAAATATTTCCATTTAGTCAGGCTAGTCTCAAGGTCGGGCAT